>JAKSZT010054470.1:8963743-9093809 GCA_026826555.1 Tolypeutes matacus
ATTGAATTGAATTGAATTGAATTGAATTGAATTGAATTGAATTGAATATATGGGTAGGTATTCTAAAACTTTTCTCAAATGAATGAACTTCTCGCGGGACTTTTGCTTTCTTGCTTTCCTCATTTTAATTCTTTATGGTCTATTCTTATCCTTATAAGGTAAGAACTTCATTCCCAGATCCTAAACTTAGAACTTCAGATGTCTCACCTTCTAGTAAGACTCTCCTTTGCACATAGTAAAGAGACACTTTTTAGATGTGTTTATGTAGAACCTATCCCAAACATGTGTTCCCCCCATATTTATGTTCCATATAAAATCCTCACAAAGAAAACTATACTTTTTCTTGGCAAATTGTCTTGAAGCACCAATATAAGGTGTAGACTATCAGGGCTTCTTGAGAAGATTTTGGAGTAACTGTATCCTGTTTCTCACTCTTGCTCTTGGCTAGAGAGTTGATAACATTTTTTGCTTTCGGTGGTCTTTGTTTTTTACCTTTACTTGAAGTTGGTGAGAAATGAAACTATGTGGTTGGTTTGGAAAGGGAATTAGAAATCATTTGATGCTGATCTGATATTAACTGAGGACAGGCTGAATTTAAGCAACAAAACTGGCTTGTATTTACTGCTCCCTACTTTCTAGCCTTTGAATTGTATTGACACTCACAGGAGCTGTGGCTGTGTGGGGGCCAATTTTGTGTCAGAAAATTTGAATTTCCCAGCAAAAAAATACAGAGTTAAATCAATGAAAATAATGGCTCATCTTCCCCACTGTAATATGGGAGAGGGGTTCTAAAAGACAAGCTGCATCAGTCCTCACTGGGAAAAGCCTGCTATACCTTGCCCCAAGTTGGAGTGGCCTCTGCTGTGTGCTCTGCCTGTAACTAGTTTTTCTAGTGAGGAATCCACCATTTCTCTTGGCAGCCCTTCTAATTTTCTGTCTGTCACAGCTTTTTCCAGTCTATGAGGCTTGTTTTCTGCAGCTGTGTTTGGCCAGATGGTCCCATGGCTTCATTTTCCCCGGCCTGTCTCCATCATGCTCAATTATGAGTCGGTCACAAAACTCTGATTTGGACTTGGGGGAGAAGGGGGGGTGTGTTGTCATTCAGCTTAAAGATTCCTGTTTTCATGTTACATGTTTGCTATTAGTTTTGCTTAGGATCCCTGTCACTTCTTGTTCCTTACAAATAACAGGTATCAAATGTGGTAACATCTAAGGCTTTGCTTTTTATCATCAATTTATTCTACAGTGACAAATCAGTTATTCCAGAACCCAGTCCTAAGACTTCACCAGTGTGTTTACATCAGTATCGGGACCTAGTGTCACAAGTGACATTATACATTCACTTGAGCAGTATACCAAATGTTCTTGGCCCTATAATTCAAGCAGTGCTCTATTGGAAAATCATCCATAATTTTCTGGTTGCTGTCATTCCTGGGTCTCTGCTTTCCATAACCTCGCATTCCTACTGAACAGCTGTGCTTCTGAGTAGTTTTCTCTAGAGGTATTAATTTTTCAGCACTTTGCACAAGGAAACTTTTGAAGTAATGGGAACAATGGACCCATCCTTGCTTTGTTCCAGCCAGTTAGTCTGCTCTGGTTCAGAAAAATTTCTGGAAGAGAAACACTATACTAAACAGAAAAAGAATTCACTTACGTATTTGTTAAAACAAATCTGAAACTTGGCACCATGAAAATCATGACTACCCATTCAGAGTACAGAATAATTTCATGTTTACTTGAACAAATTTCTTTCTTGTCTATTTTTCCATGTAGTTTTAGAAACAAATATTTAGTTATCAGCAACACATGTCAGTTTTCTGAATATTTGAACAGAGAACTAATGGCTCTAGTTTTGAAAGTAACTGTACATAATCATTTTTTACCCTTTATCCAGTTTAGGTTAGATTCCATTGTTATATACTCTCAAAGAACAACATTTCCTTCAAAGCATTTATATATTCATTTTCTTTTTTTAAAAAAAAAGCTACTTTAAAAATTTTCTTCTTAATAAGAGTATATCATGACCATGGATAAATTAAAAATTTAATTTTTCAAATACTGCCTTCTCTCCAGGAAACTAGTTTAGAGAATATAAAGAATATATTTATATGCCAGCACTTGGAATGCAAGGATAAACCACTATTTATAGGAGGGCTGAAAATTATAGAAAGGTTCATGAATTTAATAAAAGATCTTCCTTACTATAGATTTATACCAGGGTTGGATATTTAGTCCTTACATATACAACCAATAAAACATCAAGTTCTTTGATGACTAAATGACTGAACTAACAGTGATTGATTACACCAACTATATATAGGTTTAAAGGAAGCAGCAATGTAATTCTTAATTATCAGGAAATATTTTATGAAAGTGGTACTTGAGATCTTGAGAGGTGGGTAGGATTTAGTCTAATGTAAGCAGAAACCTAAAAGAGGCAAAGAGTCATTGATATGTGTTTAGGAAAGAACAAAATTTTTGACTTTATGAAGGGTTTGTGTAAGGGAGCAGAGGCAATTAAGGCTAGAAAGGTAGGCTAGAAAGGTAATCAGATTTTGGAGAATTTCAAATTCTAATAAGTTTGTGTCTTACCCTATAAGGTATAAGGAGCCATTGAAGTGATTTGAGGAAGATTTATCAATGTGTTTAGGAAAAAATTAGTCCTAGGCTAATAGGAAGGCATAATTAGAGAGGAAAGTAACCAAAACCTGGACAATTAGGAGGAGATTTTGAGGTGATAAGTGCCTGGGCAGAGGTGGTGAAATATAAATGAAAGAAAGGACTAGGCAATAGCACGTTCTTTATTGTCCTTCATTCATCAAGCATTGATTGAACATACCAAATACTGCTCTAGATACCTAGGTATCTAGATACTTATTATAAACCAGTGTGTCTTCCAATTTTTATTTTCTGATTATTTTTAGTATATAAAATAATTGGGTTTTGTATATTGATCTTGTATCCAGCTATTCTTCTAAACTTATCTATCAATTTTGATTATTTATCTGTAGGTTCTCTAGAATTTTTACATACTTAATCATCTATGAATAATGATGCTTTTATTTCTTTATTTCCAATTTGTAGACCTGTTATTCTTTTTCTTGTCTTATTCCTTTGGCTTGGATCTTCAATACAAAATTTACAATATTTGGTAGTGATAATAGTGAGCATCCTTGTCTTTTGTATGATCTCAAAGATATAGCTTTAAACAATTTACAATTGAATAAGGTATCTTCTGTAAGATATATTTTTGAGCCTACCTTTTATTAGATTAAGGATGTACCCTTTTTTGCTAGATTGCTAGGACTTTTATTCAATAAAAATGATGAATTTATTAATGCTTTTTCTGCATTTATTGAAATGATCACAGATCATCCTTTATTCTATAACAAGAAGTACCTAGACTTATTTTTCAAATATTAAACCAATTTTGCATTCATGAAATAAAACTCAATTTACACATAATTTATCATCCTGTTTATAAGTTGCTGAATTCCCTTTGTTAAAATTTTGATTAAAATTTTTGCATTTATGTTTATGACTGAGAATGATATGTAATTTTCTTTTCTTATAATGTGCTTGATAAATTTCTTACCAGTTGTATGGTAATAATATTATGCTGGACTTATAAAATTGAGTTGGGGAAATGTTCCCTATTTTCTTAATCTGAAATATTTTGTGTAAGCCTGGCATTATGAAGAGTTCTTTAATTGTAGAATTCACTAGTAAAGCTATTAAGGGCTGGCATTTTTTTTTTTTTTTTTTTTTTGGTGAGTTGAATAAATTTTTATTTACAGATGCAATTTCTTTAATTTCTGTTCAGATTTTCTCTTTCTTGTGTCAGTTCTGATGTTTTTCTAGGAAGTTTTCTTTTGCATATAAATTTTCAAAATTATTGGCATAAGTAGTTCAGGATATTTTTGTTATAATTTTCAAAGACTGCAGAATCTATAGTGATATACCTACTTCATTCCTGAAATTGTCTTTTTAAAATTTTATTTTATTTTCTTAATGTCTCCTTAGGAGGTTATCAATGTTCTTAGTTTTAAAGAAACCAAATATATTGGTCAATATCTTAGAAGAAAATACAAAGTATACCAATTTTGATTTTGTAGAGAATTTAATGCCTAGAAACGTCATACAGCAGTATGCGCTGTTTAAGGAAGCTAACAATGAATTTTAAAGCAATCAGGTACTAACGATAAGAAGTAATTGCCATTACTAGGTGTGAAGTATCAATGGAATAGAGCCCTGTGAGTGTAAGAGTCATGGAAAGGGGAGGGTCTTTTGACAGGCAGTGTACTTACAGAGGGACATAGTCCCTGCTGTAACTATACGATTGAGGCAGGGAGGAAAAAAGGAATAATTACCCTTTCCTTCTCCCCCATCCTATCTCCTTTTTATTGTGTGCCTCCCTTTGTCTGAGCTGTACTGCAAGCCAGAGGACTAGGAAGCCTGTTTGCAGCACGTAGGGGTCAGACCCTGGGACAGAGAGGGCAGAAACTGAATCTGGGGGATCAAACAGAATAACCATCATACTAACTTATGGTTTTATTAACCTTTCTATTTGAATATATATTTGTATGTTATTACTTTAATATTTATTAAATTTTCTTTATACTTCGATTTATTTCATTCTTTTTTCTAATATCTTGAGAAAAAGAGTCTCACAAATTCTCACCCATTAATTTTTGGTTTTTCTTCTTTTTAAATATCAAGCTATCATTTCCCTCTAGGTACTGTTTCAGTTGTTTTGATTATTGTTATCATTCAGTTCAAAATATTTACTAATTTTCATTGCAATTTCTTCTTTGAATATTGATTATATAGAACTATATTTTTAAATCTCCAATAATATTGGTATTTTCAATGTTTTCAAAAGTGGTTTTAAGCTTAATTATAGTCATATGAAACATGATTTCAGTCCTTTAACATCCACTGAAATTTTTTTTAATGCCCAGTATATGGTCAGTAAATGTCCCATGTATACTTGTAAAGAATGTGTATTATGCATTTATGTATCATAATATGGCTATTAGGTCAAATTATAATGATAATAATATGATCTAATAATAGGTCAAATTATAATTATTATAATACGATTATTAGGTCAAATTTTAAAATTGGGTTGAAAAGAGATCTATCTTCTCTGATAGAGAGTTCTATCTTCTCTCTCCTTTAATGATAATTTTGCCTCTTTTTTTTATCAGTTACTGAGAGATGATAAGCATAAAGTTCTCCTATTATTGTGATTTTTCAATCTGTCATTTTTTTCAGTCTTTATATATTTTGAGGCCATATTATTAGGTTTATATGAATTTCAAATTATATCTTGCTCCTGAATCAAATGTTTTAATCATTATGATTTTTTATGATTACATTTTTCTCTATTGATAAAGAAGTTTGCACACTTACACTATTCATTTAATGGTTACCCTAGAGCTTATAGCTTGTCCTTTACTTATTATATCTAATAAGATAGTTTCAGTTATGTTCTTTAAGCATTTGTATGATAGCCTTCCATTAATTTTTGGCTTCCATCATTTCTGTTGAGAAGCAAGTTGTCAACCCAAATTTTACTCTTATATAAGTAATCTTTGTTTCTTAAGCTGCTTTTAAAAATTTCCTATTTATCTTTTATTTTCTTCACCTTTTCTAGTGATGTTTTTCCTTGTGTATATTTATTAATCCTACTTGGGATTTGGAGGGCTTCTTGATTCTGTGGATTGATGTCTTCCATCAGTTTTGGAAATTTCTCAGCCATTATCTCTTTGGATAATACTCTCCCCAATTCTCTCTCTCGTCTCCACTTAGGGGCTCCAATTAAATCTATGTTAGACCTACTCACTATTTCCAAATCTCCTACCCTCTTTTCTATATTTTCTTATTTTTATCTTATTTTGTTATTTCTGAATATATCCTTTTCACCTTTTCTTCTATTTCTCTAAAATGCTTTTCAGATATGTCTACTATGCTGTCAAACCTATTCCCTGAGTGTTTTAATTTTGGCTTCTAAATTTTTCAGTTCTAAATTTTGTTTGGTTCTTTTTCAAGTCTGCTATGTCATTTTTTTTTTAAGTTTTGAGTTTTCAGCTGATATTTAAAATTTATTCTGTTATTGCCTTGAATATAGGAAGCAGTACTATTTTGTTTTACTCAGTCTCTCTGATAATCCCAATATTTGGAGTCCTTGAGGACCTGTTTTAATTGTCCAACATTTTTATAGGTTCTCATTTATATATATTTTTGTGTCCTTGTGTGCCTAAGTACATTTGATTTTGTATAGGATATTGTATGTAAACAATTATTTATAGAAATAAGGTTTAAAATTGTACTCTCTTTCTTTACAGAGAATTTTTTTATTTCTTCCAGGCACCTAGGGATAGTAGCAATCTGAGATTACCTAAATCTAATGTCAGGGATTGAGATTTTCTAGGTCATCTAATGATTGAGACTGAGCTTCAGTCCATTGGGGGGCTGGCTTATTTTTTGTTCACTCTTATTCCTTCTCTCCAACTTACTGCCATCCTGCTAGGCTAAGCTACTATCTCTCTTCACTTCTATACCTGGTTTCCCTGCCTTCCACTCTTGTACCTTCCTTCAAATATTTCTCTACTCAGCAGCCAGAGAGATCTTTGTAAAACCTTAAGTCACTGTCCTTTTAAAACCCATTTAGGATTTCAGACACCTTCTCATGCACACAAGACAGTACTACATGATGTTACCATCGTCTTCTTCTCCAACTTTAATTCATTTTCTCTTTCCTCATTCTATCCATACTTATTTCAGTTCTTCGAAGGTCAAGTTCCTTTTGCCTATAACTGTCTTCTCCTCCTTCCTGTACTCTTCTCCTTTAGGCCTCAGTTTTTAAAGTTATTTTCTCACAGAGACTTCCTTATTACCCAATCTATAGAAGGCCCCTCCTGTTATTTTCTCTCTTAGCAACCTGTTCTTTTCCTCTGGATTACTCATTAAAACTTGTATTTATTCTCTCCTATTAATAAGCCAGTGGGAGCAGATGTAGCTCAAGTGATTGAGCGCCTGCTTTCCAGGTATGAGGTCCCAGATTCATTCCCCAGTACCTCCTAAAAACAAACAAACAGATGAAAGAAAAAAACCAACTTTCATTGGGGAGTGAATGTAGCTCAGTGGTTGAGCGCCTACGTCCCATGTACAGGGTCCTAGGTTCAATCCCAGGTACCTCCTAAAAAAAAAGCAAACATAAGCCCGTACCAAGAGGACAGGGATCATGACTTATTTTTCCATCACCATAAACCCAGGACCTAATTTAATGCCTATTACATGGTATTACTCATTAAATATTTGTTGAATGAGTGAATGATCCCTAGATGACAAAACCCCTTCCTCCAAAATTAAATCCAATTTTTATCTACCTTCTACCATGACCAAAATCTGTTCAAGTTTCTTGTCAGGTCAGCAAATTTTTACAAGTCTAGTCAGTTCTTGTTTATCCCTTAGAAACTAATATTAGGATATTATCATTTTCCATAGTGCTGGCTCAGAAACAGCCCAATTTGTCTTTTTTAACATCTGCTATTTGGTAGCTAATGTCAGATTTCTTGGATCCTTAATTTTCAGAATGCAAGTATGACTTCTGTTAATTGAGGGTACTCAAAGCTACCAAGTTTCAGTTTGAACTAATTTTAGATTTTCAGATCATTTGCCCTTCTCTGTTCAATTCCCATAGGTTTTCAATCATTTTTTGTATTAGGTTTTTTTCCCTCTCTTTTGATCAAAACACAGCATCTGTTACCCCCTTATACAACAAAATGCCAGGAAGAAAGAAGCATGAGTAGTAGGAAAATGAAAAAGGAATGTCTCAAACATTGAGCTGAAGATGACTGCTCTTCTCATCTAAAAGAATTCTCATTTCCTGCCCTAAATCATTTCTTCCATTGAAATAGCAACAACTGTAATTCTAGCTAGAGGTGTATTGGGGGATGAATAGGAAAAAATGGCATGCAGCTCTTCTTTATTCCTTGTTTTTGAATGAACACACTGGTTATGGTTGTTGGAAGAGGTAATAATCTTTGGAGCTCTGTGGTGCTTGTCATGGTGGGGAATATTGAAGGGCACCGAGCCACTATAGCAGACATTGGAGACTAGCAGAATAATCTTGGGTTTCACCTTCTCATCTTAGGCCATGCTCCTTTATGTAGTATTGTCCTGAATTTGGTCTTCTGGTTTCCATACGAAACTAGTCAACTTTGATAAGTTTTGGTCTGTCTGAGAAGAAAAGAAGCATGGAGAGTGAAAAAAGGATAAATGATCCTTACATCAAAGTGGTGTTCTAAATGCTGAAAGCAATTTCTCAAAATATCTACCCATCTGAATTTAAAGTATTTATTTACTATTCTTACTCTTATAGGAAAAAAATACATCTTTGACTCTCAGGATGTTTGCATATAATAGTAATGTGTTTTTGCATGAGCCTTGGTAGGTAAGATAGATTTTGGTGTGTCTTGCATTTCCCTGAAGTAGTTAATATTTCAAATGATTAATTACTTTGAATTGCTTTAAAATATTGTTTTGCTGCTTCTGTGATTTCTTGTGACAGACTCTCAGGGAAGTAGTAGATGTTATATTCCCCTGACAGATTTTAATTTTTTGGTGGTATTCACTAAAAGAGTATTTATTCATGAATTTCCTTTTACCCCTTTTCTATAGGATTTAAACTAAAATGGAACAAAAAAAATCCTGGCATTTTGGCATTAACTGGCTTAAGATTTAGTAAAATAATCGCATTTACTTAACATTATTATATGAAACTTATTAAAGATTTTGGAGGTGTTTGTGGATGCTGTCCATTTTAGTTTACACGATTAATTAAATGTTTGTGCCACTATGTTCACATTTTGGTTTGGGGGTTGCTTATGTTTCTTCTCCTTTCATATTTTAATAAAGAGACATTCTTACTTTGTAGTCCCTGCATAGTCCCTAATGACTGCCCCTTCTCCCTAGAGAACTCAGCCTCGCTTATGAATGAGGCCCAGGTCTGAGTCACCAATCCACTTTCTCAAAAGCCATCCTTTCAGGCAGGTCTTCATACCCCTTAACCTCTGGACCAGACTAATCAGAAGTGGACTCCCTTCAAATTGCTAGGTCACATCAGAGAATTTTTCCTATTATAGCGATGGCTCAATATTTTTTAAGACCTAAAAATGAAATTTAATGCCTTTTGGCATTAATGCTGTTTCGGGCAGGTAAAGGCCCTCTCTGAGAAGATGAATGTTACCACCACTGTGCTAAGCTTTGGGGATACTGAAAAGATATGGAAGAACTGGACTTGACCATAAAATGGTTATAATCTGATGGCAAAGTCAGACACCTTATGTATGCCAAGATGGTAGCGTGCCTATGGTGCTGTGGGAACAATGTTTGGGGAGAAACTAACATAGCTAGATACTTTTAGCAAATAAGTTTATGGTGATAGGGTAAAGGATGGCTATAGATAGGCTGAAAATATAGGACTGAGTCTAGGTTGTGAAGATTTTGAAACTACTTTAGGCTTCAGCAAATAATCAAGGGGAAACTTATGGTACTTTTTTTTTTAGATATGGAAAGGGAACAATTCGATCTGTGCTTTAGAAAGTTAGCTTTGGAAACAGAATAGAAGATGGACTAGATGGCATGAGATCAGATGAGTTGATGTTTTAATAGAGTTTTTGATCAAATATTACTTGAAATAATAGAACATTGGTTAAACTAAACCTTTTTTTTTTTTAAGACACAAAAAAAATGTGCTTCCGAAGTTATTTTTAATGGCAGAGCTGGATCACTATATGAAAGTCATAAGAAAAAGTAAATAAGATTTGATGGTCAAAAACTATAGCTGAGATACTTAGGTCAAAAGAAAGACAATAGTGAAGATTTAGAATCTGGAAATTATAGAATAATTATAATTGGTTCAGGGGAAACACCCAATTTATCTGTGTACTCTTGTGTTTCTCTATTTAATCCACATGGTGTCATTTTTTACATGTATTTTCTCAAAGCATTATTTTTCATTCACAGGCAGTGGTTATGTCTCACTTTATCCCTTTTGGGTATTAGAAGCTCTGATTTCATTCATGAGATTTTCCAATTCACCAGACAGTATATTAGACATTATTGTCTAGTTGGAATTTGTCTGGGAGAAAAATCCTTAAATAAATATATCAGCATTGCTTATACTACCCTCACATACACATTTTATTTAGCTAAAACTAAACTTGATGAGGAGTTTAAATGTTTTTCTTTCTCTCCAGATCTCCAGTTTCCCTGAAATGGCAACTTTAGTTCAATAAACTTTACTCTTTCCTTTCAAGGGAACTCATGGGCTCTTCTTATCATTATCAATTGTCCTCATTAGCAAGGTCATTAAATAACTGGCTGAACATTACTGAAAAATTGTTTGGGACACCTGGCTCATATCCTTCAATAATTATTCTAGCTTAAGTTCAAACTTCTCCGAACGTTTGGAAGACAGTCCTGCACAATTTAATACTTTCTTTAATGTTAATTTTTAGTATGTGCTTTTTTCATCCATTGTACATAAATGTCTTTTTATCGTTTTCACATTTTTGAAAGCTATTATTTCTGGCATTTTTCCTCTGTCCTTCAAAATGTTTAACATAGTTTCAGATCCCCAGTAGATACTTGAGGAATTTATGGACACACAGTAATACAGATACCCCAGAATTTTTAAGTGAGAATTGTGGAATCTGAATTATGATACTGATAGTAGGAAAAGGTTACACTGTGGGGAAAATCGCATAATGTAGTGGAAAATAAACAGAAGATCTGTAGTTTAGTCTTGATTCTGCTGTTTACTCAGTAGGTGATCTTTAGAAAAGTTATCCTCTCTGAACCTCAGTTTTCTCATCAGTATAATGGGGTTATTAATAATAAGTACCTCAAAGAGTTACTGTGAAGTTAAATAAGTATGATAATACATACAGTATTTAGTACATACAGTGTACAACACATATGATTCAATCATTAAAGGCATGTTTTTACTCCACACTTTACTATTTCTGAATTCAGGATGCATCTTGTAATTAGTGCCAAAGAAATTTGCCATTCTTCAGGCATTGTTCTTATTACATATATGTGTGCACTTAGTCATACAGAAAATACAGCTATTCTCAGTCAAATGCTTTGTAGTGAGGGCACATGCTTAAATTTGAATACTTAATTATTGCTCTAAATATCTTCAAAAGATTACATTATGATATGGTTAGACATAATTATTGTCAAGTAGATTTCCTTTCATATGCCAGGTAATTCAATTAAAGACAGTAGAAATTTTCAGATGATTTGGAATTAATTGTATCATTTTAAAAAATAGGAAAAGTTGCATCACTTCTCCTTCTGACTTTGTGGCTTTTTTTCTGTGTGTCTGCTACTTTCAGTTCTCCATTTATAAAAGATTCCAACAATAAGACCAAGACCCACCCTGGTTCATGCCTCACTGAAGCAATCCAAGCAAAGTCCCCCCAGCTGAATCCGATCCAATCAAAGGGTCCCACACCCACAGGAATGGATTAGCTCCAAGAACATGATCTTTTCTGGGACCCACAAAAATCTTCAAACTATCACAGATGGCTTTTAAAAGATGACAGTAAATTGGGGTTCTGCTAGACCTTTCTAAAGGAAGAGAACTTTATAATATGAACTAATTTATTTCTATACTAACCAGCTTTACAGAGTAGCATCTCAGATTGGTACCAGTTTGGCTTGATTGTTTGAGTCCTGGTGATTGGCTTTTGGGAAAAGTGTTACAATGGCATAAGAGCAGGAGTTTGCAGGTATGTAAGGGGAGCTATTGCCTGAAGTTAAAGCAGGGGAGTTAAGAGAGATGAGGCTGGAGAATAGGGAAAGGACACATCACAGGAGGGCTATCGTTTTATGTAAAGTAGCTTTTGGGTGAGGGGAAACCATTGACAAATTTTAATCTCTGTAGTGATGCAGTCAAAATCTTTTTCAAGAATGATTAATTGTATTTGATTCAATAACCTTGATTTTTCTTATCCTCAAATGTGACTAAATTCATGGTTTACAACTTTATAAAAGAGGGGTGCTAATTTATGGTCCATAAATGAACTCTTCCTCACATACAATTTATATTAATTAATGTTAATTAGTGTTTGACTGTTAAGGTACTTAATTAAAATTAATAACAGGAGCACTTAAGTGAGGAGCCCCTTTGGTACATTTTTAAAAGTACATTATTTTATACCAAGATCATCAGGAAAAGTTAATTACAAAAAGCTAAAGATGTTTCTAGTATATAAAAAAATCATAATCTTTATTCTTGAGAAGTCTAAAATTTAATTGGGAAAACAAAGTGTCCATCCATCAAATAGTATGAGCTGTTCTCACCAACAGGGTATCTGTTGTCCCAATAATATATATCCTTTTTTTTTTTTTTTTTTTCAGTTATTTATATTTGTCTTTTTTTTTCTGGTTAGATTGAAAAATAGTAAATGGCAAAACAGGTTTCGCATTTGGGAACATTCCTTCCAGGTCATTCCTCAATGTGGGAATCTTAATTGGAATTTCTGTTTTCAATTTTTGTGGAAAAGCTACTATTGCAGGAAGAATATGTTTTTGTGTTTTCATCAGGGCAGTGTTTAGGTCAGGACAACTAGGTTATTCCTGGATTTTGTCATGAAGCTGACAGAGGGCACTGAGGAAAAGTAATAATAGATGTCAACATATTTAATTTATTTGGCACTGTGCTATCTAGGAACATCTCAACAGAATGATTAGAGTTTTACATCTAATTGGAATTTATATACCTTTTAATGAACTGTTTGAGTTTGAGTTTCATGCTTGCCCTTTAGAACCTGAAAAACAACACAAGATACATGAAGCAAAAATATGCCCATCCAAACACATTTGAAAGGTCAACCTCCAGCCTATCCAATTGAGATTCTTGCCCTGCACTTGCTTCTCTTAGAATAATACTCACATGGTTTGAGGGAAAATATGCTCTTTATAAAATAAGGGAAATTGTAATGATTTGGGTTTGTCAAACTTCTTGCAGGGCCCTGGGTTTCATTAAAATCTCCCCATCCAGTTTTGCCAAGTGCTCTTCTCCTCATTTAAAAATGTCCACATATTTTAATCCATGTGTTTCACATTCATTTAGACATCTCATTAAACCAGACTGGGCAAAAATCACTTCATGTCCAAGAAGCCTGTTCCTACTAGCCTTTGGTTCTCAGAAAGTTACATTTTGCCAAATGCACATGAATTCCATCCAATTCCTTACTTTTCAAAAATCTCTATATTTCTTTCCTTATTCTGTAGATATTTAGGCATGGCCAATAAATTATAGTGTCTCTGGTAGCCTTTCTTAAACTGAACACTGAACTTCATATTTCCAGAAGAGTTATTTAAAATGCACTTTTGTGGGCCCCAACCCAGATTGTTTAAATTAGAATCCCTGCTTGAAATATAGTATGATTCTTTAGAAGGAACTGTGGCATACGGTAGGTACTCAATAAGTATTAGCTATTATTATCCACATGCCTCTTGGATATCTCAATTTGATGTCCAACAGGCATTTGGAACTTGCTTTATCTGAAATAAAACTCATAATTCCTCCAAATATAATGAAAAGGATGCCAGTCTTGGCGAATGTATATGCCCAAGCCAGAAATGGGCAGAAACCCTGAAGTCACTCATCTCCTATTTTCAAGAAGTCATAATGTCCTGTAGATTTTTACCTCTTTAAAAATCTACAGGACTTCTAGTTAATTCCCTCATATCATGCCCCTGCCATTCGCTGTTTAGATCCACACATCTGCTCCTCCCTGACCCATATGACTGCAATAGCCTCTTTTCTTTGCCCTTAGTCCTTCAACTTCTCTGATAACTAATCTATCCTCCACACTGATCTTTCAAAAAATTTGTATCTGATGATGCCATCTGCCTTCCTGATTGCCTGGACTCAGGCTGTGTTTCCTTATTAATGAAGGATGAAGCTTGATTCTTAATTTTAACACACAAGACCTAACACAAGACCCACATGATCTGCCTCCTTCCTACCTCTGCAGCTTCTCTCCATAACTTCTCTACCTGAATCCTTTGTACCCTAGCACATATTACTTAGAGTTTTCTGAATGTGTATGCTGTACATATGCACTTATTTTCTTCCATTCATACCCCCCTTCCATGCAACATCCTCTTCTAGGTTCTTCTGACTAACTTTTATGTGTTCTTTAAAAATCAGCTTTAATATCACATCTTCTTAAAAGTCTTCCCCTGAATACAAATCTGATTTAACTGCTACTTTTCTTAGAAAAGTATAAGTACTCACTATAGTGTAATAAATAATAAAATTCATTATTTCCATCTTGGGAGAGGTCAAGTAGAGTTTATCACACTATAGTTATTTATAAAATTTGGTTGAGACCCAGTTCTTTCTAAATTTACTCTAGAATTTTCTAAATGTGTATAAGTAGCTTACCTTTAGAATACTGATTACATTTAGAGGAAGGTAATTGGGAGGGAAAAGAAGTGAGTTTGCTGGGTGTGGAAGTTTGAGAATATTTTATGAATTCCCAAAAGAGAAAGATTATGCTTGTAAACTAATCTATACGCCTGGGTGTGATATCCTTTGAGTGCATTAAATTCACCTGAGGGGCTTTTGATTAGATTACTTGATAAGATCAATTTAGGGCTTTTGGTTGGACTACATCAATGAGGTGTGACTCAGGTTGAGTCTCTGCCCCCTTGCTGGGTCTGATATAAACAGCAACATAGAGAAAGACTCACTCAGACAGACACAGGAAGATATACCTCTGCCATTCTTTTTACCCTGCCATGTGACAGAAAGAGGAGGCTCAAACAGCCGAGGCCCTAGGGATAGATGAGCCATTTGTCTGGTAGCTTACAACTGAACTTTGGAAGAGAATGGAACAGCTGAGACCGATATAGGAGGCCTGGGAAGAAACAAGCCCTATGTCAGGAGAGAGAGGACTATACGGTCTTTTAAGCATGAAGCCCCAATAGGCTGGGCCCATGGAGTAGCTCAAGAGGAAATGGTGAGCCTGGAGGGGAAGGCTGAAATCAGGGCAGATATCAGCAGCGTCTTGCTTTACCACATGACAAGCCAGGATCAACTGTAGGTGATTTTGCCGAGAAAGCATCTCTGACGGTGCCTCGGTTTGGGCTTTTCATGGCCTTGGAAATGTAAGCTTTTACCCCAAAATCCAACAGATTTTTGGTACTTTGCATCAGCAGCCCTTTGGCAAACTAAAACACTGGGCTATTTCGATCTGGTTGGTGTTTTCATGAATATATATGTATGTAACATTTCACCATGCTATATACTTAAGATCTGTGTGCTTAAGTATACAAAGATTCATCATGCTATATACAGGCATACCTCATTTTATTGCACTTCACTTTATTTTGCTTCACAGATACTGTGTTTTTTTTGTTTGTTTGTTTTTTGTTTTTTACAAATTGAAGGTTTAATGCTACTGCATCAAGCAAATCTCTCAGCACCATTTTTCCAATAGCATGTGCTCAATTTGTGTCTTTGTGTCACATTTTGGTAATTCTTGCAATATTTCAAATTTTTTTATTATTATGTCTGTTATGGTGATCTGTGAACAGTGATCTTTGATGTTACTATTGTGCTTATTGGGGCACCACAAGCCATGTCCATATAAGGTGGTGAACTTATTATATAAATATGTGTATTCTGACTGCTCCAATGACCAGGCAATTCTCCTTTCTTCCTCCTTCTTAGGATGCCCTAGCCTCTGAGACATAAAAATATTGAAATTAAGACAGTTAATAACCCTACCATGGCCTCTAAGTGTTCAAGTGAAAAGAAGAGTTGCATGTCTCATCTCTCAGTTTAAATCAAAAGTATGAAATGATTAAGTTTAATGAGGAGGGCATGTTGAAAGCTGAGATAGGCTGAAAGCTAGTCCTCTTACATAAGTTAGCCAGATTGTGAATGCAATGGAAAAGTTCTTGAAGGAAATTAAAAATGCTACTCTAGCGAACACACAAATTATAAGAAAGTGAAACAGCCTTATTGCTGAGATGGAGAAAGATTTAGTGGCCTGCATAGATCAGACCAGTCACAACATTCCCTTATGCCAAAGCCTAATCCAGAGCAAGGCCCTAACTCTCTTCAATTCTTTGAAGGCTGAGAGTAGTAAGGAAGCTGCAGAAGAAAAGTTTGAAGCAAGCAAAGGCTGATTCATAATGTTTAAGGAAAGAATCCATCTCAATAACATAGAAGTTCAAGGTAAGGCAGCAAGTGCTGATGTAGAAGCTGCAGAAAGTTATCCAGAAGATCTAACAAAGATTGTTGATGAAGGTGGCTACACTAAACAACAGATTTTCAATGTAGACCAAATAATCTTCTGTTGGAAGAAGATTCCATGTAGGACTTCTTAGCTAGAAAGGAGAAGTCAATGCCTGGTTTCAAAGGACAGGCTGAGTCTCTTGTTAGGGGATAATGCAGCTGGTGACTTTAAGTTGAAGCCCATGCTCATTTACCATTACAAAAAATCATAGGACCCTTAAGAATTATGCTAAATGTCCTCTGCCTGTGGATGACAGTACATCTGTTTATAATATGGTTTACTGAATATTTTAAGTCCACCTTTGAGACCTACTGCTCAGGAAAAAAATTCCTTTTAAAATATTACTGTTCATTGACCTGGTCACCCAAGAGCTCTGGTAGAGATGTGTGAGATGAATGCTGTTTTCATGCCTGCTAACACAACATCCATTCTGCAGCCCAAGGATCAAGGTGTCATTTTGACTTTCAAAACTTATTATTTAAGAAATACATTTTGTAAGGCTATACCTGCCATGCATAGTAATTCCTCAGGTAGATCTGGCTAAAGTAAATTGAAAACCTTCTGGAAAGGATTCATTGGTATTCTCAATACCATTAAAGAATGTTTGTGATTTATGGGAGGAGGTAAAAATATCAATATTAACAGGAACTTAGAAGAAGTTGATTCTAACCCTCATGAATGACTTTGAGGGGTTCAAGAGTTCAGTGGAGGAAATAACTCCAGATGTGGTAGAAATAGTAAGTGAACTAGAATTAGAAGTGGAACCTGAAAATGTGACTGAATTTCAAACAACTGCATGATCAAACTGGAATAGATGAGCAGTTGCTTCTTATGGATGAGCAAAAAAAGTGGTTTATTGAGATGAAATCTGCTCCTGGTGAAGATGCTGTGAATGTTGTTGAAATGACAATGATGTATTTAGAGTATTATATAAACATGATTGATAAAACAGCAGTAGGTTTTGGGAATATTGACTCCAATTTTGAAAGAAGTTCTACTGTGGGTAAAATGCTATCAAACAGCATTGCATGCTACAGAGAAATTTGTGAAAGGGACAGTCAATCAATGTTACAAACTTCACTATGTCTTATTTTGAGAAATTGTCACAGGTACTCCAACCTTCAGCAACCACCACCCTGATCAGTCAGCAAACATCAACACGGTGGCAAGATCCTCCACCAGCAAAAAGATTATGACTTGTTGAAGGCTTAGTTGATGGTTAGCATTTTTAGCAATAAAATATTTTAAATTAAGATACATACACTGTTTTTTTTTAAGACACAATGCTTTTGTGCACTTAATAGACTACAGTATAGTGTAAACATAACTTTTATATGTACTGGGAAACTAAAAATTCATGTGACTCTCTTTATGGTGATATTCACTTCAATGCAGTGGTCTGGAATCAAACTCACAATATCACCAAGGTTGCCTGTACTTAAAATCGGTACACATTGCTCTTCAGTTTAAGTAAATGAATAAAAAGTAGCTGATCTTGGATTTAATTATAATATTTATTTTAAGATCATTTCCTCCATTTTCTGTTTTTCTTATTGAATGAAATCTTGAGTGCCTTGCCTCCTGAGCACAATATTTAAATGCAGTTAGGTCAAGGAACATTTAGCTTCCTAGGGAAGAGGGCCTTTACAATTTTAACTTATCACTAGACAGTATAAAATGGAATTAATTGCAGACATAATTTGTTTAATGCTTGTTTTGATTTATGTTTCTACTGTTTTCTTCAGCATATTTTCCCCCCAAGTTTATTTTGTTGTGCTAGGTTTTAATCTCCTCTGCTACTAATGTGATGCTTCTCAAGGTTACCAAATCTAAAGATTATTTTTTTAAATAAAGATTTATTTAAATAATACTGATAAAAATAAACTACTGCCTCTGGGATTTTCAACTTGAAGTCTTAAATTGTTGAGCTAATATTGGACTGCATGATCTTTACATTCTTAATCCTTTGAGAGTCTGTGGTTTGCTTTGGAGAGACATTATTGATTAAGAGTTGCATCTACTCCTGGCTTTGTCTTCCAGGAGGAATTTATCTTTAAAACTAGATCTACAACTTCCATCATACATTCTGTTTTATTTACTCTTGTATCTCCAGCACCTAAAACAGTCCCAGGCAAATAGTCAATGCTTAATAATAATAATGAGTAAATGAAAAGATTGCACATATACTTCTCATTCATGTTCTCCTGGATCCAGTATAATTCACAAATTAAGCTCAACTGTCTAATTTTGGTCATTTGTATTCTGAATGATTTAACTTTAGAAAATCAGGTTAAAACATGCTAAAAGGCCATAATAACAGAGTTTCTAACTTTAGTTTACTTTTTAAATAATTATGTTAAAAAACATCCGGTGATTAGTTTAACATGCTTTACCTTGCTCAAAAATAGATTTAATAATCTATTTTTTAGACAAATTTTAATGTCACCTAGAGATTTTTGTGAATTTCAAAAAGAGTATTTTTAAAGAATAAATGAAAGAGGCCATTTCATTTATCTCTCACCCTAAACCATTCCAGCCTGATGTATTAATGTAATCCATTCCACTGGGTTAATTAACAAGATTTCTGCAGATCAACTTAAATGTTCTCTGGACATAGAAATTTCAGCTGACACTTAGAGAGTTGGTAATGGAACTTTTAGAAAAGAGTTTTCTCTTCAGCGTTTATTGCCTTTCTACCTTATCTTTCTACTAAAATTACACTCTATATCTGCAATTCATGTTGTCCCATTTTGTCATTTTTTTCAGTCTCCTCAAATGCTTGTATAAAGCTGAAATTTGGAAAGATTCAATGAAATTCTCTATTTAAAGCAATAAGAAAATAATACCAAAGAGAAGAAAATCAGGTTAACTAAGGAGAAGAACATAAATTAAATTTAGGGTTGAAGAATTCAGGTCTTAATTTTGAAATAGTTTCACTGGGGATACTTAAGTGCTTCTTTACTGTGGGTTATATTTTGTTTTGAAAGTGCTGAACATTAAGAAAACCTGAGAAATAATTTTAAAAATTTCATTGCAAGAAATAAGGATTAATATTGGATCTAACCACTTTTACCTAAAATTGACCCTTTATCAAATCTGAGCTGTTGTGAAGAGGGGCTTGAAATGCTTATAGGGGAAAAGATTAAAGTTGCTTTAAAAAAAATCCCTCCACTATATAAAAGCCAATAAAATTCTGGGGAGGAAGTGAGGGTAAAAGTTCACAATAACTTCTTAATCCTTTTTTCATCAAGAGATATCAAGAGTCATCTATTAACAATTATGACCCATTTGCTGTGTTGTATGCTTAGTAATAAATGTAGGATTTTAGAAATGTTTATTTATGGAAATTAGGAATAAGAAACACTTTGGGGTCTCCTCTCACAGCTACTCATCAATCAACAATTCTGGAATTAGCATACTTGTCATGGTGTTGTAATAATACTTAGTATACAAATTTGGATGAGTTTACAGGAAATATTTTCTTCAGCTTGCTGTAACCCATGTTTCTGTCTTTGATGTTACTGCAAAATAAGGAGGTAGAGTTTCATTACCCATACACTAAGTATTAGCCTTTTTATGCAATAGTTATGTAAGGTATAGATAAAACAATCTAATCCTGTACCTTAACCAGATTTATGTCAAATAAAAGATTCATTGAGCACAACACAATTTAATCCTGGGAGATGGAAAAATCAATTTTGTTGTTATTGTGGCATTAGAACAAGTCAGAAGTACGGAAAGAAAACAACTGCCAGCCAAGAACTTCATAGCCAGCAAAACTTTCTTGCAAAGATGAAGGAGAGATTAAGACGCTCTCAGATAAACAAAAGCTGAGGGAATTCATCACCACTAGGCTTGCCCAATAAGCAATACTAAAGAGAATTCTTTAGACTGATAGAAAAGGACACTTGACAGTGTTCAAAGTGACATAGATAAATAAAGACCTGCAATAAAAGTAAACATTTGGGTAATTATAAATGCCAATATTATTGTAGTGTATTGTTTATTATGTAGCTCTACTGCTTCCTACAGGTGCTAAAATGCAAATATATACATATATGTTTTGGACATACAATGTACAAATATGTAAGTAGTAACAAGCAAAAAATAGTGTAGTTTATTGGAAAATTATAAGGATACACCATTGAAGTTAAATTGATATCAAACTAAATATGATTGTTATATATTTAGAATGTTAAATTTTAACATCATGGGTAACCACATGTTAGCACTCAGTATGGTACAATACAAAAAATAAATATAAAATTAGACATTTATGTAAGTGAAGGACAAAAATGGTATAACACATGCAAAAGCTAAATAGCAAAACATCAGAAGAAAGTCTTATACTATGAGTAGTTAATTTAAATGTAAATGGATTAAACTCTCCAGGTAAAAAGCAGAGATTGGCAGAATAGATTTAAATAGCATGATCCAATTATATGCTATATGCAAGACCTTAAATTCAAAGCATCTAAGTTGAAATTGAAAAGATGGAAAAAAATATACCAAGCAAGTAGGAACCAAAAGAGAGTTGGGGTGGCTATACTAATATCAAATAAAATAGACTTTAAGTCAAAAACAGGAGGGACAAAAATAGTCATTATATTTTGATCAAGAGGACAATTCAACAAGAAGATGTAACAATTATAAATATATATGTACCTGACAGCAGAGCCCCGAAATATTTTAAGCAAATACTGACAGCTTTGAAGAGAGAAATTGATGGTTCTGCATTTTTAGTAGGGAGCTTTAATACTCCACTCTCAAAATTGGATAGAATATCTAGTCAGAAGATCAATAAGTAAATACAAGACGAACAATTCAACTAGACTTAACAGACATGTATAGAAACTTCACCCAATAAAACCAGAATACACATTCTCCTCAAATGCACATGGTTCATCCTTCAGGGTAGACCATATATTAGGTAAAAAAAAAAAAAAAAAAAAGTCTCAATAAATTAAAAATATTGAAATCATGCAATGTATATTTTCTGACCATAATGAAATAAAGCTAGAAATCAATAACAGAGGGAGAAATGGAAAATTCACAAATATGTGGAAATTAAATAACACACACTTAACCAATAAGTTAAAGAGGAAATCAGAAGTGAAATTAGGGAATACTTTGAAATGAATGAAAATAAAAATGCAACATACAAAACTTATGGGATGCAGCAGGAGGACTGAAAGGGAAATTTATAGCTCCAAATGCTTTAATTAAAAATGAAGAAAACCCACAATTTCTATAATTAAAAAAATGCTTCAAATCAGACACCCAACCTCAAATCTGGAAAAACTAGAAATAGAAGAGCAAATTAAGCCCCAACAAGGAAAGAATATAGAAGGCAGGAAATAGCAAATGCAATATTGGGGATAAATGAAATAGAAAACAAACAAAACAGCAGAATCAACAAAACCAAAAGTTGGTTCTTTGAAAAAATCAATAAAATTGACAAACTTTAGCTAGACTGACAAAGAAAAATGAGAGGGTACAAATAACAAAAATCAGGAATGAAAAGGAGGACATTTGCCACCGCTGCATAGCAGTATTATCCACAACTGATGATAGATGGAAACCACCCAAGTGTCCATCAACTGATGAATGGATAAACAAAATGTGGCATACATTTATGATGGAATACTATTCAGTTGTAAGAAGAAATGAAGCCAGAATGCATATGACAACATGGATGAACCTTGAGGACATTATTTTGAGTGAAATAAGGCAGGCACAAAAGGACAAATATTCTCAGTAATATGAACTAAATATGCTGAGTAAACTCATGGAATTAAACTCTAGAGTACAGATTACTAGGAGATAGAATAAGGGTTGAGAAGGGCGAGCTGATGGTTAATGTATGTAGAATTTTTAAGAAGTTTTATTGTGTTAATGTATGGAAATGGATAGAGTTGATGGTAAAACATTATACTGAGTATAACTAACAATGCTGATTTATATATATGATTGTGGCTGAAAGGGGTAGTCTAGGGATGTAAATGCCAATTGAAAGAAAGCTAGAGGATAATCCAGGGACTGTATATCATATTGAGCTCCATGATGGATGAAGATTGTTATTAATAGTACAAATACAAGAATGTTCTTCTATAAACTAGAACAAAGGTACATCACTATTATACGGTGTTAAGAATATGGTGATACCTGGGGAAAAATACAACTAATATAACTTATGAATTATAGTTAACAGTAATAGTGGAATATTTTTGCATCAGTAGCAAAGAAGGTACTATATCAATGTTCAGAGTTAACAACAGGGGGTATAAGAGAGTATGGGATTTTTTTTTCACCATTTGGAGTAATGAAAATATTCTAAAATTGATGACAGCACAACTCTGTGATGAAACTGAGAGTCACTGAGCATACACTTTGGATGGATTGTACAAGGCATGGGACCATAAAACACAGTGAACCCCAAGGTGTAAAATGGACTGTGGTTAATAGTACAAATATGAGAACATTCTCTCATGAAGTATAACAAATATACAATACTAATACATGGTGCTAACAATAGGGTGGTTTATGAGAAAGATGCACATAATGTAAGCTATAGTCTATGGTTAGCAGTAATATTTTGATGATCTTTCATCATTTGTAACAAATGTTCCACAACAGTGCTAGGTGATGGTGGTGGGATATATGGGAATCCTGAATATTATGCATGATTGTTTTGTAAACTCACAACTTCTCTAATAAAAAAGGACTAGAAGAGGATACTCTGAACAACTATATGCCAATAAATTAGATAATCTAAATGAAGTGGACAGATTCTTAGAAACACACAAGCTGCCTACACAGATTCAAGAAAGAAATAGAAGACTTCAAAAAACCAATTACTAGTATAGAGATTGAATTGGTAATCAAAAACCTCCCAACAGAGAAAAGCCTAGGACCAGACAGCTTCAAAGAGGAATTCTAAAAAAAACATTCCAAGAAGACTTAACTGCAATTCTGCTCAAAGTTTTCAAAAAAATTGAAGAGGAGGAAATACTCCCTAATTCATTCTATAAGGCCAATAATACCTTCATACCCAAAGCCAGAAAAAACTTACCACAAGAAAGGAAAACTACTGGCCAATATCTCTTATGAATATAGATGCAAAATTTCTCAGCAAAATACTAGCAAACCGAATCCTACAGCATACTAAAAGACTTATACACCGTGATCAAGTAGTATTTATCCCTGGTATGTAAGGATGGTTCAACATAAAATCAATTAATATAATACACCACATTAACAGAATAAAAGATAAAACCTAATGATCATCTCAATGCAGAAAAGGCATTTGACAAAATTCAGGACCTCTTCACGATGAAAAACAATTAGAACAGTAAGAATTGAAGGAAACTTCCTCAACATGATAAATGGCATATATGAAAAGCCAATGGCTATCATCCTACTTAATGGTAAAAGACTGAATGTTTACCCTCTAAGATCAGGAACAACATAAGGATGTCCACTCTAACCTCTGTTTTCAACATTATACTAGAAGTTCTTGCAAGAGCAATGAGGCAAGATAAAGAAATAAAAGGCATCTAAATTGGAAAGAAAGAAGTAAAACTTTCCCTAATTGTATATGATCCTATATACAGAAAATCTTGAAAATCCACAACAGAGCTCCTAGAGCTAAGGAAAGAATTCAGCAAAGTGGCGAGGTACAAGATCAACACCCCAAAATCAGTAGTGTTTCTGTTCACGAGCACTGGACAATCTGAAAAAGAAATCAAGATAAAAATCCCATTCACAATAGCAAGTAAAAGAATCAAATATCTAAGAATAAATCTAACCAATGATGTGAAGAATGTGTATACAGAAAACTACAAAACATTGCTGAAAGAAACCAAAGAAGCCTTAGGTAAATGAAAGGACAATCTGTGCTCATAATTGAAGACAAAATATCATTAAGATATCAATCCTATCCAATGCAATTTATAATCAGTGCAATTCCAATAAAAATTCCAACAACCTTCTTTGCAGAAATGGAAAAGCAAATCATCATATTTATATGGAAGTATAAGGGACCCCAAGAAGCTAAAGCCATCCTGAAGAAGAATGAAGTTGGAGGACTCACACTTCCATATTTTAAAGCTTATTACAAAGCCACAGTAATCAAAACAGCATGGTACTTGCATAAAGACAGACATATAGACCAATGGAATAGAATTCAGAGCTCAGAAATCAATAGGTTTTACTTTGATGAGGTCCCATTTATCTATTTTTTTTTCTTTCATTGCTTGTGCTAGCTAGAACTATCAAACTTCCAGAAGAAAATATAGGGAAGCATCTTCAGGACATTGTGTTAGGCAATGGTTTCTTAGACTTTATACACAAGGACAAGCAACAAAAGAAAAAAACCACATGTCTGATAAAGGATTACTATCCAGAATATATAAAGAAATCCTTCAACTTAACGACAAAAAGATAAACAACCCAATTACAAAATGGGCTAAAGATTTGCCCAGTCATCTCTCCAAAGAAGATATACAAATGGCCAGAAAGCATGTGAAAAGATGCTTAACATCATTAGACCTCAGGGGAATGCAAATCAAAACTACAATGAGATACCATTTCACACCCATTAGAATGGCTGCTATTAAGAAAATGGAAAATAAGTTTTGGAGTGGATGTGGAGAAATAGGAACACTCATTCATTGCTGGTACAATGTAAAATGGTGCAGCCTCTGTGGAAGACAGTTTGGTGGTTTTTCAGAAAGCTAAGGATAGAACTACCATATGAACCAGCAATCCCACAATCCCACTATTAACTACATACCCAAAAGAACTGAAAGCAAGGATTTGAATAGATATTTGCACTCTGATATTCATAACAACATTATCACATATGCCAAAAGTTGGAAGCAATCTAAGTGCCCATCAACCAAGGAATGAATAAATAAAATGTGTTATATACAAACAATGAGATATTATTCAGCTGTAAAAGGAATGAAGTCCTGATAAATGGGACAACATGGATGAACCTGGAAGACATCATGTTGAGTAAAATAAGCCAGACACAAAAGCACAAATATTGAATCTCACTGATTTGAAACAATTACAAGAAATGAATTCATTGATTAAGAATCTAGAATATAGGTTACCAAGAGATGGGATGGGGATAGGGAATATGGAGTTAAGGCTTAAAATATACAGTGTTCCTATTTGTAATGATGAAAATGTTTTGGTAATGGTGGTAATACAGTAGCACAGCATTGTGACTGCAATGAACAACATTGAAATATATATCTGAATGTGATTAAAGGAGTAAAGGAGGAAATGTTAGATTGTGTATATGGTAAGAAAATAAGATTTTAAAAAACCATGACACTACACAAACAGTGAACCCTAAGTTAAAACCATGAATTTTAATTAATAGTACAATTATAAAAATTTGCTATCATCAATTGTAACAAATGTACCATATCAATGCGAGTTGTTGTTGGTGGGATGGTGTATGGGAATCCTGCATTTTATACATGATATTTCTGACAACCCACAACTTCTATAATAAAGAAAAAAATTATTACTCTTTTAAATTAGCCCAATAATTTCCATTAGCTTAATAGTGTGCTATCTCACAAGGTGGAAGTGGTGTTATGAACACCATATGGCACCCAACAGGCACTTGATAATTGTTTTTATTAGGTTTAGCTGAAATTTTAAGTTAAAAAGTTAGCAGATGAGAAAAAAGCAACCTAAAAACAAAAACCACTCACATCTGGCACAAAGCTCAATGCGGAAGAAACACATTATAAAGATGAGTTTCAGGGAGCAGATGTGGCTCAATCGGTTGCATGCCTGCTTCCCACATGGGAGGTCCCAGGTTTGGTCCCTGGTGCCTCCTAAAAGACAAAAAAACAAACAACAAGCAAACAAATGAAAGAGCCAACTCAGGGGAAGCCAACTCAGGGGGAGCCAACTTCCCACATACGAGGTCCTGAGTTTAATCCCTGGCCCCAGTACCTCAAAAAAAAAAAGTTTCTTGCCCCCTCCCTGAGACTGTCTGCTATACTTTGTAATTTCAGAATTATATACAATTTAAATAAAGGCATTCAACTGCAAGAATTTCCTCTTAAGTTCCTTTATTTAAAACCTGAGTTTTGTTGATAAACATGGTAACAGAAGACCTAGTTCTTTAATTAAATTGCAAGTGCTTATAATGGAATGTTCCTGAACGGTCTTTCACACAAAGGTCAATGGGAAGTATAATGGAGTTGGTCAAAATGTGACATGTCCTACACTTGTTCACTTTTCCCATTATACTTTGAGATCTGTTAAAACCTTTGTTTCAATGAACTTTCACTTTAGTGTCGCAAAAGGAAATGAAACATGTTGATGGAAAGAGTCTTCCCAGTATTATATTTTCTTTCTCAAAATAAACTTTTTTTTTTTTTTCAGGGCCAGCCTAATCCTAGCGTGAACTTAGCCATAATTATAATGACTCCATTCACCTTGTGCAATTAACAAATTGCAGGAATGTGAACATTGCTTTGGCCTGCCTTTCCCCCATATAATTCTGCAGGGGACATCCTCTTCAGCTGCAATGTATTCTTTTGGGATCTAATTATGATGTCTCTTGGAATCTGGCCTGAGTACAAGAATTCAAGCTGGTTTTCCAGGGTGGAGCCCATGCAGAAATCCCAATTGGATTCACTGGATTCCATTTGTAAACATCATGCTATTTAACTGCATTTTCATGGAGTAATCCATTACAATTTTAATTTATACACTAACACTGAATGCTAAGATATACCTTGCCTGTCTAGATTCTGGTTCTACAGGTCTCAATGTTGACATGCTTACTGAGGACTGACTGATAAGTTTGTGGGGTTGATAGGCTCTATTGGGCTGTTATGAAGTTACCCCAAGTTGGAAACCAGGCTTCAGCCTAGACACGGGGCCAACATCTTTCATTTAGAGCAGGGGTTCTTAACGAGGGGTCCCTGAGCTTGAATTGAAATTATAAAAAACAGTATTCTTGTAGGGACGTGTTGGTATGGGTGTGATATATTTATTAAACAATACACAGTATAGTGTGGACTTACTAAGGGGTCCGTGGTTTTCACCTGACTGGCAAAGGGGTCCGTGGAACAAAAAAGGTTAATAACCCCTGATTTAGAGACTGATACATTATTTCTTCTCAAGGTAGAAGAAATGTATAACAATAGTCTGAGTTTCTGAAGCTCTGGTAAGAAAACTTGAAGATGTTTAAAACATTAGTCTATATTCCGACTGAGTGGAAGTAAATGAAAGATCACAATATTCTTTCTTATTTCTTCAGCTTGTCTATTTCAGGCTTCAGAAAGAGACCAGTGATGTTGATAGTCACAGAATCCTGCTGGAGGAATTACGCTTTTTCATGGGTTTTTAGTTCATTGAGGACAAAGTACTATCCCTTCATAAATCATCCACCATCTAAACTCATCTTTCTTGTTTTCTTTGGTGATAAAATATTCACCAGAGTGAGTGAGGTGTGGAGGAGTGAAGTGTGAAATGAACAAATATGGCTACAAGGATTCCATTATGTAGCTGGGAAAACATATTAATGAGTCAATCTATTTATTTAGTCATTGTCATTTGCAAATGCAATTTAACTGACTTGAGCAATGAATGTCATTAGTACCTAAACTGTGGCCTCTGAATCTTAATGCCTGCAATGGTATAAGAAGTATCTGTTTTTGCTGCAAAAAAATTTGATGTAAGTTATATTGCTACCTCATATTAACTCATCTCATTCTAATTGCCTCTTAACAAGTCCTTTCCAATAAATATTCATAAAATTCAAGGTGTTAGAAGGAAACGTTAGAAATGGAGATACAGAGGTGGCTAGATTTCAGGTCTTTGGGCCTCCAGTTCAGTAGTCTGGCATTGCTCCACTGGCCCTTCTGACCAATGGACTGACTGAGGCTACTTTCTCTGGGGACCTCTCTGTGGCTGTGAAATATAAATGGATTCTGGAGCAAAGCTCCCTGTATTACTTTTATCAACCCCCATTGAAATGTGTTCAGGAAAATTGTTGATATTGTGATTTGTTTGGAGAAATAAAAACACATGCTTAATGAAGGCTGAATTTCATAAATGCATCTCTACTGAAGAACAGTTCCCCTGTGGGAATCTATGTCTCCTAGGGGCTCTTAACCTGAATAAATCACACTATAACTTTCCCTCTCTCCCCAGTCCCTATGAATATTTCTATTATTGAAATCAAGTTAAAGTGAGCATTAAAGTTACAACAAAGGAGGAAAAAAACATATTAAAATGAATATTCTGGTTCTTGGCCCATTTGCTCTGAGATCTATTTCTTGCCTGCCCTCTATACTGCTCTTTGGCAGGTGAGCTGACCCCTCCCTGTAGTTTACACATATTGGGTTTCAATGTCAGCTGATTTCTAGCTGGGTTTTATCAGTGGGAGGCACTGCTCAGAGATTGAAAAGCAGATACAAGGAAGAAGTCAGAGCATTTCCCCTCCTTTCTCTTCACATCTAGTGAGTTCTTCAGCACTGGCTGTGACTCCTCTGTGTCCAGGGCTGCATATTTCTACCTTCTGCCAGCCCGTCTCTTCTTCTGGGCCCTAGTATTCCCTCTTCCTTCCTTGTTCCTGTAGTTCAGGCGTAGCAGCTTCTTGCTTCTGTTAATCCCTGTGTTACCTTATAACCCCCTGTTTTGCTTTTCAGTCCTTCTATCACCTGTGTAATAAAGTTCCATCTAATACATTCCCACATTCTTGTTTTCTTGGTTGAATGCAGACTGATGGGAATGGACTTTGTCTTACTGATAGAGAATGAGAGTGGGAAATAGTTGAAGAACAGAGTTGTGGAGATACAGTTTATGTATTGATAATGTGTATGTTAAGGACTGGCCTGAGAGCTGTTGCTTTCTTCCCCTTGCCATATCCCTAAGTCACTGCTCACTTCCAGTAGTTTGAGGGACCTGAGGGAGAATTTGCCAAGTCTTCAGCAGTGGTTCTTACTAGAGACCCTTATTCTTGCTCCGTCACTTGACTCCCAGTCAATTCAGTTTTCCTCCAAGGGGCTATAGAATTCACCCACTGGAGGGCTCTTATAAATTTCTGTTAACACAATCTGTGGAGAAGAAAGAATGAATTCTTAAGACTTCAATATGGGGAACTCTTAAATGCCATAGAGCAGCATTTATGAAATTCGGATTCCATTTAGCATGTGTTTTCATTTTGCCAAACACATAATAATATCAATATTTTTTCTGCATACATTTTGGCTGAAATTTTCTCCATAACTGAAGCTCCTACTAAAATGACTTCCTCAATGTGATGTTAGATATGGTTAGTTTACTGAAAAACCACAGAAAAATAATATTTATATGTTCCACACTATAAGGGCAATACCCCCAGACACTGTCCTATCATGAGTGCTCTTTAGAAATCAATGCCAGTGCTCTTTCCTGCTCTGCTTTAAAAGACACTCAGAGAAACCAGATAGTCTCAGCTTCTTTGTTATAAAAATTGATCTTTTGGTAAATTTTGGTAACAATGGTTTACTAAATTAGATCATAAAGAAAATAGAAAACATGTTTGACATCCAACAGACAATTGGTTCTCTTTATAACAACAACAACAACAAAAAAACACAACCCAGTATAATTAGGTTCTTTTTAAAAATCCAGATTTTTCTGTGATTTTAGGGCAACATGGTTTTGAAAGATAATCCAATGTTAAACATTTTTTAGTAGTGGAAAACCGAAGGCTAAGGCAGAACCAAGATGGGTGTTGGTATCTCTCCCAGGAAGCTGGCTCTCTTCTCTGAGATAACCCTGAATTATTAGTTGCCTCCAATTTAAAGCAATCATGTTTCATATCAAAAATTTCAGGTTAAATGAAACTCAGATGACCTAAGCCTGACTTTACGAACACCTTTACATGAATCTTAACTAAGACATGCAAAGCCAAGTAGAGGTGAATGAGTGAATCCAGGCACCCAAGCTTTCTTTGGCTCCCAGAAGGACTTGGGCAGCCAGATGTATTAATGCTCTGTGGGCATACAAGCAGGAACAGCCTTATGTAAGTGTCAGGTGCTAGGACAGTGATGATGGTGTATTATAAATGATCTGATTGGTGGTAACACAAATCCAGGCTCCTCATAAAATAAGCTTACATGTTATTTTTGGTAGATGCCAACACTAGGCTGGACAGTTAATGAGCTCCAGAGCTGTTTATTGGTTACTCCTGAGGAGCCTGCTGAAGTAGTTCAGTCATGCTGAGATGCTGCTTGGGTGGTGTTGGAAACTTACCCAGCCTCAATGCCCATTTTCTTCCACAGTATGGTAGATATTTCCATGAGCCTAATGTCTGCTTTAAAATAAAATAAAATTAAAAAATTAGGGGATCCATTGCATGGGAATTGGTGGGGTTTGCTTGTGCCTTATCACATTTTATTGGCACTGAAGGAGGGGGGAGGTATTGGGTCAGCTGAATGACATTAGGTCACACCAGATGATAAAAGATGGTCCCTGCCAGAGGTTCCATCCAGCTTACAGTAGAGTGTGCTGAGAGGATTAAAGATAAGCAAACTTAGCAAGTGCAGGGAGAGGAAGTAGCACTTCCTCCAGGCAATTCTCAGCACTGTTTCTAAGCTGTTTACTTCCTATTTTGATATCTAGAGCAACAAGAAACAAGGTCTCTGGACCTGTCTTTGATTGGCCTTGTCCTGCACTTGTTTATCCACTCTTTCTGTCAGGAAGCAATTGTGATAAGGTCTCTGGCACTGCTCTGGAAGATTTTTTCCATTTCGTATGTGGCTTTTGATTGATAATGTTGTGAACAAAGTGCCCTATTCTTGGAATGATTTATTAACAAGTTTCAAAGAACTTCTTCCACTTAGAGAGTTTTTTCCTTTTGCTTAAGGAGGAAGGCATTCTTTGCACTTTTAAATAAGGGCATTTTCTAGGTTTTCAGTTCAGTTACTGATGAGAATAGAGTGACTCTGGGCCTAGGTATTAATCACCCACATTGATATGTATTATATGTATGTATACTTGACATCTAATTTATTGTTCTGTAGTAGATTTTTTTTTTTTTTTCTGCTGAGAAAATAGAAGGTGAGAGACTTAAAGAAAATGCTCATTTGAACATGTCACTTTGAAACTCTAGGGCTCGTTCAAAGAGTTTCTATTATTTTATTATACTTTAGGGAGATCCCCTCTTTTCTTCACACTGAAGCCACTTCTCCAAAGCCCTCTCTTTGCAATGGCCCTGAGCTATACCATGTTTATTTTGAGTCATTGGTTTGGTATTGGATTGGGTCTGCATTTGGGCACTGCCTGCTTTGGACCAGGAATTTGATTTGTTTGGCTCTACTTTAAATATTGTCAGTACCCTGTGCATTTAGAGCTCTATAAAAATAAGAAATAACCATGGGTTTATGAGCTGAAAACAGCTTTTCTTATGACGCTTAATTTTCAGTGAACAATGGGAATTTCTGCATTTGAGATATATCCAATATTAAACATCTTTCATTAAATCCATGCTAGTTCCACTAAGATAGACATAATGAGAATTTGGAAGCATCAAATTTCTCTGTGTTCTGAGAAAATATAAACCCAGTGGATGTTTTTCAAAATAAAAATGAAAAACTCATATTTGCACTATAGTAAGAATGCATAGAAAGAAAGAGTTCATGTTGTCCAGCAGTTGGTAATATTTGTCATGTCTGTTTTTCCTTCAATACCATGAGCAATCAACAAGGGGACAAGGAGTACAAAATATTAGTGAAATTAGTTAGTTTGTTTTTTAAAAAGGGGGAGCGGGTGTAGCTTAGTGGTTGAGCACCTGCTTCCCATGTACAAGGTCCTGGGTTCAATCCCCGGTATCTCCTAAAATATACAATTAAAAAAAAAAAAATTGTGACCTTCATGCAGTTCAGAACAGCTTTGGTTTCTGGGAAATACCATCTCAAATCCTAAGGAATCTTCGAATAAGTCTGCTGTGGTATACCTGATTAAAAACAAAACAAAACAGATTGGGTGTGAGGGGCAGTAATACAAAAGCAGCATGGTAACAACCAATGTGATCTTTTCATGAAGTCATTTATTCAGTATAGCCAAATGCCATGTTGGGTCCACAAATGTTAGTCCAAGGACTCTTGCTGTTTTGTTTTTAAATTACTTGTCTGTAGTAAAATGGGAAAATAAGGACAAGATAGTGAGGTTTTTTTTTTCCAGAAAAGTAGCTTTTAAAAATTATGTGATTATTTACTTTCTATTAATGAGAATTAGATGCTTTACTTTTATGACAGGGTTGTGAGAATAGGTAGTCATAATTTTTTATGTCTTTTAGACAAAATAGAAAAATATGGCATCCCAATGTTGATCCCCACCACTTCTATTGAAATATAAAATTCTGGGAACTACTCTCTTATAACTTTTCTTTCATTTGTGTGCATCAAGAGGTACTTTCTTGCTAGGAGACAGTTGTAACTCTGAGTAGGCATCTATGATTTCTCCAGGGAAGTCTGAAAAGAATATACATACAGATTTGCTTATATGAACCAGTGTGCCAAAGAGCAAGAAAATGTGTTCTTACAGTTTTACCAACCATATAAAACACATGATAAAACCAAATGGTAAAAATAAAAAAGAATGAAAAAAAACAAAACATATGGTTTACCAACTGAGTAAAACTTTATGAATATTCAATGTATCTATCATAGATGAAGATGTCAGAGCATTTGCTGGATCTTAGGGAAGAGAAACGTTATCCATAACTGGGCATGAACTAACAAGCAGGATCACTGCAGGTGACAGCACTGGTTACACAGCCCATGCTTTTAGCTGACCCTTAACTACAAAACACAGGGCAGCTGCCCCGATTCCAGCAGCAGCACAAGCCTCTGTTATGTATTCAGACTCTCTGGGTCCCCAAACAGCTCATGGGTTCTAAAAGCAGTATCTGAAGGCTGAACCCTCCTGGCATGGTCTTTTTGTATAATACAATATTTTCAGATGTGATGTTCTTTCTATATCTTAGGCATTCAAGAAGTTTTTGAATGAAAAAAGGTGGACTAGATGTATAATATCATGCCACTTGGACTAGGTCAGTGTTTCTATGGTCTGTTCACCACCTGTATCATACTCAAAAATGCTTGTTAAAATTTAGATTCCTGGGCCCATCTTGCTATAGAATCAAAATTTTGTGGTGTGGTCCTACAATCTGCATTTGTAACACTCTCCACCTCTAGGTGATTCTTAAACAAGCAAAAGTTTGAGAACTACACTACTGGACTAGGTACCTTCCCACTCTTCAGCCTTTCATTCCTCAGCCCGGTGCTTCATCAAAAGTAAAAACTCTCCCTCTCCCGTGGGAATGACTGAGGGTGGTTCAAAAGTATTTTGGTCAACTGAACTCTTTTGCAGATAAAACATTTGGAACTTAGTTATCTACAGTACTTTAGGTTAGGAAAATTGCCCACATCCCAGCGATAAATTAAAACAATGCCCTTGGGGGGAGGGCTTCACAAGGTTTTGAAAACACAAATATCCTTGTGCTACATTCCCAACCAGTCACCTTCCAAACAATCCCTTGAAGGTCCTAGCTTCCTCTTTGTGAACTGTGGTTCAGTCTGTGCTGAGACTCATCTGACCAGGTGATTCAGCTTTTTAAAAGGCTTTGGTTCAATGCTGTGGGGATTCAGTTCTTCCATGATTCCTTCAGACTAAACATGTGAGTTTTAAGCCACATAAAACCATTTGGTAAGAATTGTAGCTAGGGAAAGTCAGTTCACAATCTGACACCTCATAAAACCTTATTTTAGAGTTTGTGGGATTTGGTGTATTTAATTTATTTTTCAGGTCTTAAGCAAGCACCTGGATTGTGGATGTTTTTCTTTCTGGTTCATAAAATGAAATGGGGTTCAATTACCACCCCCCAACCTTTAAACAGTTTATGATCTTTGCCTCATTTTATTTGGACTTAATTGGGCTAGCTAGGATCATAGCTGGGGTACAGCCAGATGAATTTGAACCCTGAGTTTCCTTTCTCAAGCATGTAGAATGTTGCTTCTGAACCAAGGGTGATTTACCCTCCAGGGTACATTTGGTAATGTTGGAGACATTTTTCCTTGTCACAACTGGGGCAGTGCTACTGGCATCTAGTGAGTAGAGACCAGGTATGCTGCAAAACACCCTACAATGCACAGGTCAGTCACCACCCCCAACACTTCCAACAAGAATATTCCAGCTCAACCAGTCAGTAATGCCGGGGTTGAAAAACATGAATATTCAGCAACTAGAGTAATAGTCAATATATATTATATAATAATATATGGATATGTGGAATTGCACATCCATAAAGCCGGAAGGAGTGGGGTATGGAGGACTAAGGATGGGTAGCTTTTACATGGAATGTTTGACATAACTTAAAATGAAAATAAAGCAAATTAATTTCTAGGACAAGTTCAGACTTAATGATTGCTTTTAAAAGATTTTTAAAAGAAGGCCAGGAGGGAATGGAGGGCCAGGCTGAATATCTAGAGGCAGGCCCATTCATTTAAGGCCAGGTAAGGACACAAGATAAGTTTCACTTGTCAACAGTGATATATTGAACATATCACACAGTTTTTATTTATGATGAGAGTTATTTTAACGACAACAAAAAACAATTATATTTACTTTTTCCTTTTAGAAGTTACATTTTAAAGATCTAGAATATCTCAGATCTAGAATATATCCCAATCCCTTAAAGTTTTCTTAGGCTGTTCAAGTGGTTAACTCTTAGCCAAAAAAGGAGCCTAACTGAAGAGACTTGTTCCTATTGATCTCCCCCTATTCCCTATACTCCATCCCCAGTTCATACTTTTTTCTTCCTTATACCCCAGGAAGCTCCCTTGCTCTCTGGCTTCTGGGTAGACTTGGCCAATGGGAGGCACCAGCAGAACACTGGAGGAAAAGAATTCAAGGCATGGTTCATGAACCCTCACCCCCTTCCTCCCTGTGTTCCAGCAGCAGTTGTTCCTTTAAGACCACAGCTTCTATGGATCAGTCATTCTTCCTTTGTTGCCAGGCTCTAGAAAACCTGTAAATAGTCCCTAAGTTAAATTCTTTTCATTTAAACTATTTTCCTGTGCCATCTATTTTCTGCTAGGTCCTTCAATGTTGCAGTACCTATCAAACATTTAGTGGATGGTCCATTGATTTTTATATGAAATAGTCAATTAACATTGAACTAGAGGCTAGAAGACTTGGATTCTTATTCCAGTTCTGTTAAATAGCTCCTTCCTTATGAAATCTGTTGAGCATCAATCTGCCATTTATAAGGATAAAAAAATAACGTCATCTTACATAGATGTTGGGAAAATCAAACTAATATATGCAGTTTGAAGACATTGAAAGCTTTGAAAATTGGAAGCCTCCTGGCATACTAGAAAGGAGACTAGAGACATGTATCCTAATTTCAGCCCCCAGTTATTTAAGACTGTGTGTGTGTATGTATTTTGACTCTCTGGGACTCAAAATTTTTTCCTATGGTAAATATGCTGAAGTGGATTGAATGCTCTTCCTGGTTCCTCCTAGCGCCAATAAATTTCACAGTCCTTATATATTCTGCCTTCATTGTTCTAGACTATTTGGTAGCATGCCCTGTACAAACAAAGCAGTTTGTAGAACTATAGAATATAGAACTGGAGAAAAAAAGATAGAAGTTCTCTAGAGAAGAGAAAATTTGAAATATTTGAAATACAGAAAGTTGAAATATAGATGTAACTTCTAGATGGTTACATAGGTCAGAATTAGAACCTTTGGGTAGATGTTACAGGAGATAGCTTTAAGTGCAATGAATGGAAAAGCTTTCCTTATATTTAACATCGTTTGGTAATAGAGTGAATTAGGTTGGTTGTCAGGGCAGTGACTTGCCCATCACTGGGATTTTTCAAATAGAGGTATATTTACTCCTCTCTCAGGAGTTCTGTAGAAAGATTCCCATAATGAGATGAGGTTGGACATTGTTACTACATAATTTAATAAAGTAATGGTTAGATAAGTCACAAATATGGATGTATCGTTCAAGAGTGTTAAGGAATCATGACTATTTTCAACAAAAGAAGACAATGGAAATAGGAAAAGTAAAAAGTATTATGTAAGCAAGACACGTCACCTGGTCTTTTCTGTTTGCAGAGAGACAGAAAGAATAGAATAGAGTTTAGATTTCAGCAAGAGCTATTTTTATTTAAGATTATGGAAAAACATCCATTTAGTAATAGTAAACAATCCCTAAGGGGACTTCCAGTTCATTTCATAAGAGTTTGATGAACTTTACTATTTACCAAACATTTTTCTGAGACCAGAGACTGGGTTTTAAAAAGGCAAACTGACTTTGGGTGGGTGGGTGGGGAAGAAATCTACAATATAATGTTATTTTTATTAGTAGTACATTCTGGATCGGACAGTCCCTGTAAAAATAGTAAAGCAAAGTTTGGTTTTGACACCATTTCACTACTCCATTAGTTAGTCCCCTGCCTCCTTTTAGCACCCTTCCTCATTCATTTGGTAAATTTATTGAACCTCTACTAAGTGTATGTTTGTGATTATAGGCATCAAAGAACAAAAGAGACAAATGCCTAGAATATTCTTTTTGGTTCTGATTATCTAAATTCTAAATGAATCTATCTCATTAGAGGCCCACCCCCAAGCCCACCCCAGCAATATGCACCAATATGTTATCAACTTGGTTTCTCACAGAAATTTGTTTCACAGGGTGGAGAGCATGTCATGTCTGACCCAGGGTGGGGAGACCTGGCATCAGCACTTAATATGCTGCCAATATCCACGTCTCTGCACCTTACCAGTAAACTAGGAAGCTGCTGCACTTTGTAAATACATGGTAAAGGGTACTCTGTAGCACATGAATCAAAATGTTCATCGTATAGACAGGAGTTTGCTATAATTCTATCCACCGCCCACCTGCCCCTTCACTCATGCCCAATGCTCTGCCTACATGCTTTAGGCCACTGACACTGGGAATCTATATCTATGTACCCATGTGGCTCAGACCTTCTAGGGCTTTCACTGCATGTCTGCCTAGCATTTCAGTGACTCCCTGAGGAGAGCAGCTGGGTGAGTGAGATTAGTGGTTATTTTTTTAAATTTCTGTTTAGAGACATCCTGCTAAGATATGCACAAAAGAGAGATCTGGTACCTCACTATAGGCTTGTTTTAGTCTTCAGTATGTGAAATATGCTCCGACTCTAATTAGATATGGGGTCAAAGTAAAGATTTCCTTCTCCAAATTGACTGTGACAGCTTTGTATATTGTTTGAGTGAACTGAGTAGCTGACAAGACCAGCCAGTTCAAATTCATTCATCCTGGAAGAGGGGTAGGAGGAAGTTGGGGGGCAGGGGGAAGCAGCTTTGGAAACTCCAGCCTCTTGTAAATATTATTTATTCCTCCTTCAATTTGGCCAGCCCCTTCTAAGGTAAGAGTGTACATCTATAATGATTTATATGGACAAAGTTTGCAGCCAGGACATCTTGGTGTGACTCCTTTCTTCTACACCCCATGCACACCATGAGGATGAGATGGCAGAACCCACCACCACCACTGGCCTCATGAAAAAAGGACTTGTTTCCCATTGATTCAAGTTGATGAGGGGACACTGTTTCTTCTGAAGTAGCTGCTTTAGAAGTGGGAGAAACAGCTCCAGGGAGAAACATTTTCCAGGAAGGTCACCGTGGCCAAATACCATAGGGGATAAGCATAAAGAGGAAAAGCTGGAACAGATCAGGAGAGGCTTGGGTTTAATCCCAACATCTAGCACAGCAACATGAGGACTGGACAGAGCATTTGGATCCTGTGTTACCGCTTATGATATCCAGGCTGTGGAAAATAATAACGGTAAAAACTGACAAAGCACTTATCTTGAGTCAGGCATTAAGTAATTTACATTTGTCATAACTCAGTTAAACCTTCCAAGGATTCCTTGAAGGTGTTATCTTAGACAGAATTCTAAAATGGCCCTCAAGATTCGCACACCCTTTTGTACATGCCTGTAAAATCGCCACCCCTTGAGTGTGAGCAGGACTTATAAATATGAAAAAATGTCATTCCATTATTATGTTACATTATTAGGTAAAATAATTTTGAGATGTATTTAAGGATCCTAATCAGATGCTCCTGAATTCATTGAAAAGGAAATTATCAGGGGGTGCTGACCTAATCAGATGAGCACATAAATAGAACTAGGACTTTCCTAAAAGAAGAGGTTCTAAACCTAAGAGGGGGGCATTGTGGGAGGATGATGTCGGACCAGGCAGGCAGTGCTCAATTCTCTCACAAAAACAATGTAGAAAGAGCCAAAACCTGTCCGAAGGACCTATGTTGGGAGTCAGCAGATCAGAACAGTGCTACACAACTCCCAGGAGGGTGAGAGAAAGAGAGACAAGGGCCTGAGACAACAAATGTGAGTTACCAAACCCCCACTGCAGCTGGGAAGGGCTCCCTTCCCCCACCCCCAAGATATTAAGCTGGGGTAAAACCCCTGCTCTCTGCACCTAACTGAGAGGGGAACAGATATCTTCCATCCTATCAGCTCTTACAAGGTATAGCAGTTTGATATTGTTTATGAATTTGAAAAATAGATATTGGATTATGTTTGTAAACTGGTCTGTCCCTCAGGGCATATTAGATTATATTGGATTCAGAGGTTTCACTTTTACTTAATTAAACAATGATTGAGGCTTTGATTGGGCCATGTCAGTAGGATGTTGAGTCCCCTAATCCTTGGTGGGCAGGGACTCACAGAGAAACCACACTGCAGAGAGGGAAATTTGAAGTTTTGGATGCTGGAGCCTGGGAAGTAAGGAAACAGAGGAGCAGAGAGAAGTCTTGATTAGACTCAGCAGAGGCCCTGGGAAGAGAGACAACCATTTGCCTGATAGTTTACAGGTGGCCTTGTGGAGAAAGCAGAGAAGCTGAGCCCAGAGCAAAATGAGCTCCAGGAAGAGAGGAACCTAGGGAGCCATACTCCTACAGATGTCGGCAGGCATCTTGCTCCAACACGTGGCAACAGACCTTGGTGAGGGAAGTAACTTATGCTTTATGGCCTGGTTACTGTAAGCTTCTACCCCAAATAAATACCCTTTATAAAAACCAACCAACTTCTGGTATTTTGCATAGCACCCTTTTGGCTGACTAATACAGAAGGGTAAAGGGGAGGAGAGTAGTCAGGGGGCTTTTCTTCCATGAATTCAGCCAGCAGAGCCTGCTTTGAATATCAGCTCTGGCCAAACCAAAACACAGGAAAACAGATTTCCTATCTGTGGAAAGTGCCCTGACCAGCGCCATCTGCTGGCTGGTCTGGAAATTGCATGGACAATTCTCTCTACTCTGACTCCTGGGAGAAAATCTGCACCCCATTAGTGAATCCCTAGCCCAATTTTTATAACAAGCTGGGCAATTTTAAAGACTTAAAATAAGTTGAATCAAATATCAAAGAAGAGCTGTGGAAAAAAAAAATAGAGAAGAAATTGGCCATCAGAGTAAATCAACCAACATACTCAGATGCCTAGACATCAACAAAAAATTATAAACCATACTAGGAAACAGGAAGAGATGCCCCAGCCAATTGAATAACCAAATACCCTGAAGAGATACAGGATTTAAGACAATTAATCAATGATAATCACACAACTCTCCTAAATCAATTTAAAGAATTGAAATATATATGACTAAAGAGATAAAGGATATTAAGAAGACAATGGGTGGGCATAAAGAACAATTTGAAAGCCTGCAAAGAAAAGTAACAGCTTATGGGAATGAAAGACACAATGGATGAGATTAAAAGATACATTAGAAGCACATAAAAGCAGATTTGAATTGCTTGAAGACAGAATTAGTGATTTCAAAGACAGAATATCTGAACTGGAACAGACAGGAAAACAGGAGGAGAGAATGGGAAAAAAATGTCTTGGGGAATTGAATGACAATGCATAATGCACAAACACATGCATTATCAGTGTCCCAGAAGGAGAAGAGAGTGGAAAAGGGGCAGGAAGAATATTTGAGGGAATAATTACTGAAAACATCCCAACATTTATAAAAGACATAAATATCAATAGCCAATAAAGACAACAGAACAAATCTGAATAGACATACCCAAGACACCTAATATTCATAATGAGAAATATCAGAGGTAAAGAGAGGATTCTGAAAGTAACAAGAGAAAAGCAGAGAATCACGTAAAATGGAACCTCAACAAGATTAAGTGCCAACCTCTCATCAGTAACCATGGAGGTGAAAAGAAAGAGGTAGGATGTATTTAAGGTATGGAAAGAGAAAAACTGCCAGCAAAGAATTCTGTATCTGACAAAACTGTCCTTCAAAAATGAGAGTGAGGGAGCAGGTGTTGCTCAATCCTGCTTATCATGTACAAGGTCCCAGGTTCAATCCCTGATACCTCTGAATAAAAAAAAAAAAAAAAAGAGGCTGAGTTCAAAGTCTTCACTTCACAAACAAGCAAAAACTGATAGGATATATTACCAAAAGACCAGAATTACAAGAAATACTAAAGGGAGTACTGCACCCTAAAAGGAAAAATCAAGGGCAAGAGACTTGGAGAAGAGTGTAGAAATGAAGATTATTAGGAAGTGTAAATTAAAGGGTAAAAAGACAATAGTATGAAATGACAACAGAAAGTCAAAGGACAAAATAGATTAAGTAAGTAATGCTTTACAATAATAACTTTGATTATGGCTTGAACTCCCCAATCAAAAGACATAGACTGATAGAATGCATTAAAAAAAAAAAATGAGCCATTTATATACAAGATGCTCAGATATAAGATCACAACCAGGTTAAAAGTGAAAGATTAGAAAAAGATATTCCAAGAAAATAGTAACCAAAAAAGAGCTGTGGTAGTGATAGTAATATTGGACTAAATAAATTTTAAATGCAAAACTGCTATAAGAAATGAAGAAGGTCTTTATATATTAACAAAAGGGGCCATTCACCAAGATGAAATAACGACAATAAGTATTTATGCACCTAACCCGAGTGCCCCAAGATACATGAGGCACACACTGGTAAAACTGAAGGGAGAAATAGCTGGCTGTATGATAATAGTTGGAAATTTTAATACACCACTGTCCGTATTAGATAGAACATCTGGACAGAGGATAAATAAAGAAACAGAGCTTGAATAATGCGATAAATGTACTTGACCTAATAGACACCAATAGAGCATTGGACCTCAAAATAGTAGGATACACATTCCTTTAAAGTGCTCATGGGTCCTTCTTCAAGATAGACCAAATGTTGGGTCACAAGATAAATCTCAATAAATTGAGAAAGACTGAAATTATACCAAATATTTTCTCTGATCATATCGGAATGAAGCTGGATATCAATAATGAATGGAAAAAGGGAAAATTCATAAATATATGGAGATTAAACAACATTCTCATAAATAATCTGTGTGTCAAAGAAGAAATTGCAGGAGAATTTAGCAAATATCTTGAGATGAATGAAAATGAGACTCAACATATCAAAACATTTGGGACACCGCAAAGGCAGTGCTGAGAGGGAAATTTATAGGACTTAACGCTTACATTAAAAAAGAAGAAAGAGCTAAAATCAAAGATCTAACTGCACACCTGGAGGAACTAGAAAAAGAACAGCAAACTAATCTCAAACCAAGCCAAAGGAAATAAATAGTAAAGATCAGAGCAGAAATCAATGAAATCGATAACACACACACACACACAAACACCAATAGAATCAACAAAATCAGAAGCTGGTTTTTTAGAAGATCAACAAAATCTACAAACCCTTAGCTAGACTTATAAAGAACAAAAGAGAGAAGATGCAAATAAATAAAATCAGAAATGAGAAGGGGGACATTATCACTGACCCTGCAGAAAGAAGAGAGATCGTAAGAGGATAACATGAACAACTATATGCCAAAAAACTAGATATTGTAGGTGAGATGGATAAATTCCTAGAAACACACGAACCACCTACACTGACCCTAGAAGAAATAGAAGACCTCAACAAATCAATGACAAGTGAAAAGATTGAAACAGTCATCAAAAACCTCCCAAGATGAAAAGTCCAGGACCAGATGGCTTCATAGGTGAATGTTACCAATAATTCAAAGACGATCTAATACCAGTCTTGCTCAAGCTCTTCCAAAATATTGAACAGTAAAGAGCTCTGCCAAACTCATTCTATGAAACCAATATCACCCTAATACCAAAACCAGAAAAAGATATTACAAAAAAAAAGAAAATTACAGACTAATATTGCTAGTGAATATAAATGCAAAACTCCTCAACAAAATACTTGCAAATCAAATCCAAAAGCACATTAAAAGAATTATAGCTCCCTCTCAATCTGAAACAGAGTGGGCATCACCATCCCCAAATCTCAAGACTGAAGAATGAACAAACATAAGGGAGAATGCAACTATGGACTGAAGTACACTTAGGATTTTTCTAGCAATGGAAGAACTTGTATCATTGATATAAAGGCAGTGGCCACCAGAGGCTCTGAGGGGAGGGAGAGGGAAGAATAGGCGTAACATAGGGCATTTCTGGGACATTGGCATTGCTCTGCATGACTTTACAGTGATGGATACAGGCCATTGTACATTTTGTCGAAACCTATAAAATTGTGCAGTGCAAAGTGTAAAATATAATGTAAAATATAGTCCATTAAGTAGCAGTGCTTCACTATGTGTTCATCAATTGTAACAAATGAACCAAACTAATGAAAGATAATGGGCGAAAGTGTGGAAGGGGGTGGGGATGGGATATATGGGAATCTCCTATATTTTTTAAGTAACATTTGTGTAATCTAAAGCTTATTTAAAAATAAAAATTTAACTCAAAAAAAAAAAAAAACCCCAAAACTACAACATAAAAAGAACTATAAGCTAATAAATTCCCATTATTTAAACCAAAAATAAAAATTATACACCACAATCAAGTGGGTTTTATCCCAGGTATGCAAGAGTGGTTCAACACAAGAAAATCAGTCAGCATAATATATCAAAGAAGAAAATTCACATGATTCTTTCAATTTTTGCAGAAAAGGCATTTGACAAAATACAGCACCCTTTCTTGATAAAAACTCTCCAAAAGAAGGAAGCTTTCTCCTTAAGGTAAAGTGCATGTATGAAAAACCTACACATGGGATATAAGCCCCCTCTCAATCAGAAACAGAGTGGGCATCACCGTCCCCAAAACCTCAAGATTGGGGAATGAACAATGGACCAAAGTAGACTTATTATTATTCTATTATGGACTTATGATTTTCCTAGCAATGGAAGAACTTGTATCATTGATATAAAGGCAGTGGCCACCAGAGGTTCTGAGGGGAGGGGGAGGGAAGAATAGGTGTAACATGGGGGCATTTTGGGGACATTGGAGTTGTTCTGCGTGATGTTGCAATGATGGATACAGGCCATTGTATATTTTGTCAAAACCTATGAAAATGTGCAGGGCAAAATGTAAACTGTAATGTAAACTCTTGTCCATGGTTAGTAGCAATGCTTCAATATGTATTCATCAATTGTAGCAAATGTACCACACTAATGAAAGATGTTGTTAATGGGGAAAAGTGTGGGAGGGGGAGGGGTTGAGGTATGTGGGTATCCTCTACAGTTTTAATGTAACATTTATGTAATCTAATGCTTCTTTTAAAATAAATATATATATATTAATTTAAAAAAAAAACAGAAAAACAAACAAACATACAGCTAGCATTGTATTCAGTGGTGGAAGACCAAAGCTTTCCTGCTGAGATCAAAACAATGATGTCCACTGTCACCATTATTATTCAATATTGTGCTAGAAGTACTAGCTAGAGCAATTAGGCTAGATAAAGAAATAAAATGAACCCAAACAGGAAAGGAAGAAGTAAATCTTTCACTATTTGCTAATGATATGATCCTATATTTAGAAAATTCTGAAAAATCCACAACAAAGCTACAAGAATTAATAGACAAGCTCAGCAAAGTGGTGGGATACAAGATTAATATGCAAAAATTAATAGCGTTTCTATACACTACTGATGTACAATTTAAGGAGGAAATCAGAAAAAATTCTATTCATAATAGTGACTAAAACTATCAAATATTTAGGAATAAACTTAACCAAGAACTGTATTCAGAAAACTACAAAACATTGCTGGAAGAAACTGAAAAAGACATAAATAAATGGAAGGATATTCCATGTTCATCAATTGGAAGACTAAATATTGTTAAGATGTCAATTCTACCCAAACTGATATACAGATTCAACACAATCCCAATAAAAATCCCAACAGCCTTTTTTTCAAGAAATGGCAAAGCCAATTATCAAATATATTTTGAAGTGTAAGGAGCCCCGAATAGCCAAAAATGTCTTTAAAAAGAAGAATGAAGTTGGAGGGTTCTCACTTCCTAACTTTAAAGCATAGTACTTAATTAACTACAGTGGTAAAAAAAAAAACACACAGAATGGTATTGGCATAAAGACATATTTACCAATGTAACCAAATTGAGAATCCCGAAATAGACCCTCACATCTAAAGTCAAGTGATTTTTGATGAGGCTGTCAAGCCTACCCATCTGGGCCAGAACAGTCTTGTCAACAAATAGACCTGGGAGAACTGGATACCCATATTTCACACCTTATACACATATTAAATCAAAATGGATCAAGGACCTAAATATAAAAACAATCAAAAAACTCCTAGAAGAAAATGCAGGAAAACATCTTCAAAATCTTATGGTAGGTGGTAGTTTCTTAAACCTTACACCCAAAGCATGGGCAGCAAAAGAAAAAATAGGTAAATGGGGCCTTCTCAGAAGTAAACACTTTTGCACCTCAAAGGAACTTGTCAAAAGTGTGAAAAAGCAGCCAACTCAAGGGGAGAAAATATTTGGCAATCACATATAAGGGTTTAATATCCATGTTATATGAAGAGATTATACAACTCAACAATAAAAAGACAAACTACCTGATTAAAACATGGGGCAAAAGACTTGAAAAGATAATTGTCAAAAGAATAAATGGTGAAGAAACATATGGAAAAAAAAAATCAGTTCAACATCACTAGCAATTAGGGAAATGCAAATTAAAACTACAATGAGATGTCATTTCAAACCTATTAGACTTGCCACTATTAAAAAGTCAGAAAACTGTAAATGTTGAAGAGGATGTGCAGACATAGGAACACTTATTTGCTGTTGGTGGGACTGTAGAATGGTACAACCACTGTGGAGGACTGTTTGGCAGTTCCTAAGGAAGTTGAATATAAACTTGCCATGGGACCCAGCAATACCACTTCTAGTTATATACCCAGAAGAACTGAGAGGAGTGACATGAACAGGCATCTGCACATTGATGTTCATAGCTGCATTATTCACGAAAGCCAAAAGTTGGAAACAACCCAGGTGTCCACAAACTGATGAATGGATAAACAAATTGTGGTGTTTACACATGATGGAATATTATGTAGTGGTAAGAAGAAATGAAATTATGAAGCATATGACAACATAGAGGAACCTGGAGGACATTATGTTGAGTGAAGCAACATGGTGAGAGCACAAAAGGACAAAAACTATATGATAGTGCTATTATGAATAAATAAATTATGTAAACTCATGGAATTAATAATTAGGATATTGGTCACCAGAAATTAGAATGAGGGTAGAGAATGGAAAACTGATGGTTAATCTGTGCAGAAATGGTTAAAAGGTTGTTTATAAATCTTTGGAAATGAATGGAATTGGTGAGAGCACATCATGGTGTTTGTGACTAGCAGAGCTATTATATGGGTATGACAGTAATTGAAAGGGAAAACCTAAGGACATTTATATTATTGGAAGGAAAGCTAAAAAATATCACAAAGGACTGTATAACATAGTGAAACCTCATGTAAAATACGAATATGGGTGATATTACATATATAAAGCTGTTTTTTTAATAAAATATAAATACAAATAAACTAGAGAGAAGGAAATAGAATAGCAGTTATGTACAGTATGTGAAGCATAGAGAGATTGAAAAGTGATGAAATTTGTTTCATTTTTGTTTTTTAGTATTATTATTACTGGAATAATGAAAATGCTCTAAAAATGATTATTAAAGTGATGAATGAACAACTATGTGATTATACGGAATATCATTGATTATACACTTTGGATGGATTTATGCTTTATTAATATGTATCAATAAAATTGATTTGGTAAAAACAATTTTTTTTTAAAGAAGAGGGTTTCTCCTGAGTAGCAAACTGCCACATTGTGGAGAGGGCCATATGACAGGAAATGACTGGCAGCCTCTAGATGCTGAGAATGGCTGCCGATTGACAGTCAGCAAGAAAACAGAAAGCTCAGTGGTACAACCAAAAGGACCCTCAGTGATAAAACCAAAATTCTGCCAACAACCTGAAGGAGTGTGTGAGCAAATCTTTCCCTATTTGAGCCTCCAGTAAGGATGCATGTGGCTGACACCTTGATTTCAGCCACAACCCACGTGAAACTTGCCTGTCTCCTGACCCACGGAAACTGGGAGATTATAAATTTGTGTTATTTTAAGCTACTAAATTTGTGACCACAGAAACCACTAAATTTGTGGTAATTTGTTACACAGCAGTAGAAAATAAACTGGTGCTATCATTACCTCCATTTTACAATAGAGAAAGTGAGATACTAAAAAGTAGAGTAACTAGCCTAAGGTTACAAAGTCAACAAATGGTAGAACTTAGACCTGAACCTGGATTTGCTGGCTTCAAAGTGTGTATCTTTACCCATTGCACTAAACTCCTGCCACCTAGCTTCTTTGTTTCCCTTTCCCTGCTAATTTCCATGGCTAGAGTGGACACAGGGCCTCCCCCTCTGGAATAGTTGGTCTGGAAAGCCATTTGAATATAGTAGCTCTAGGCCCCTGGCCACTAGCCAGTCCCACACTCTGTAGCAACTCCCTTTTTTCATTAGGCTTCATTCCCAGATAGGTTTTTGTTTTTTTTTTTAACATTTCTCTTTTTTTAAAAAATCTACAGTTTTGAATTATAGCCCTGTGGTTAAGGTAAAATGACATTTACTGGGGAAGAAATTTGTTATGGTTTTAGGTACTCTGCCAAGTACAATGAAAAGGAGGCTTGTAAATGTCATTTATACATTAAGAAAGATTTAAAGAGACACTAAAGAATATATACCTACTTGGCATTGCCAGAATTTGTAGGCCTCGTATCCAGAAGTCTCCTGGGTTAAAATTTAATTTGTCCTTTTATGTGTAAATAGAGTGTGTTCTGCCCCATGTCTAAACCAAAATGTTTAAAAATCACACTTCATTTAAAGGGATTCGTGGAGACATGCCAGATCTACAAAGATATAAAATGTAGATTTGAAGGAGAATAGGTGGAAGCCTCTATTGCTTAGGGAGTCTCTGGGGAAAAAAGTAATCAGTAAATAATGAGACAGTATACTTTTCAAGATTAAGAAATTATTTTATTGGACAATATGGAAATTTGCAGAAAATAGAAAGTTCCCATTTACACCCCTCACATACTCAATTTTTCCTATTTTTACCACTGCATTAGTGCAGTATCTTTGATACAGTTGATGAAAGACTATTATAATTGTACCATTAACTCTACCAAGTTTACATTAGGGTTCACTGTGTATTTCTTGGAATTTGTCCATTTCACCCAGGTTATCAAATTTGTTGGTGTACAGTTGTCTTCTTATAATCCTTTATATTTCCGTAGGATAGGTAATAATGGCCCCTTTTTCATTTCTGATTTTATTTGCATCCTCCTCCTTTTTAATTTGTCAGTCTAGCTAAAAGTTTATAGATCTTATTGCTCTTTTTAAAGAAACAACTTTTAGTTTCATTGATTTTCTCTATTATTTATTCTCTATTTCATTTCTTTCATTCTAATCTATGTTATTTCATTCCTTCTGCTAGCCTGGTTTAGTTTGCTCTTCTTTTTCTATATCTCCAGTTGTGAGGCTAGATCTCTGATTTGAGATCTCTCTCTCTCTCTCTCTCTTTCTGTGTTTTTTGCAATGTTGTGCTACCATCACCACCATTTAGAAGCATAATTTTTTCTCTCTTCTTACTGCCTTTGTTACATCCCATAGGTTTTGGGATTTTTTGTTTTGTTTTCATTTTCCTTAAGATATTTCCTAATTTCCTTTGAGATTTATTCTTTGGCCCATTGGTTATTTGTTGTTGTTTTTTAATTTTTTTTTTTTTAAAGAAGCTTTAGATTATATAAATATTTTTTAAAAAATAGGGCTTCCAATGTGCCCCCCTCCCTCCCCCTCCCACACTTTCCCATATTAACAACATCCTTTATTAGTGTGGTACATTTGTTACAATTGATGAACACCTACTGAAGCATTGCTACTAACCACAGGCTACAGTTTACAGTATACTTTACACTCTGTCGCACACAATTTTGTAGGTTATGACAAAATATACAAATGGCCTGTATCTGTCACGGCAGTGTCATGCAGGACAACTCCAATGTCTTGAAAATGCCCCCATGTTACACCTATTCTTCCTTCTCGCATCCTCAGAGCCTCTGGTGGCCACTTCCTTTATAACAATGATAAGAGTTCTTCCATTGCTAGAATAATAATGTCTATAGTAGAATAACAATAACTCTATTTTAGTCCATTGTTCGTTCCCCAATATTGAGGATTTGGGGATGGTGATGCCCACTCTGCCTCTAATTGAGAGGGGGCTTAGATCCCATGGGGCAGATGGTTGGAACTATCTTGCTTGCAGTTGCAGATACCCTCTGTTCCTTGGGGTGGGCGTTGTCCATCATCATCTCCTTGTTAGTTGTCCTGGGTGAGTCCAATGAACTGGAGAGTAGGTGCTGCAACTCTGCTGAAATTCAGAGCTCAAGTGGCACATGGACAGACCAAAGATTTACATCTCTGGGACATATATTTATCAAATATAGTGCTAATTAGAGGTTCAAATAAAAGGGTCAGAAGACCCGTGTGTAGAGAACCTATAAATAAGTCAACTCTGTTATACTGGGGAGCATAAATTACAAAGTAAGGCCCCCTGACAGGGTGCCGAGTTCCTGAGCTGTCTGCCCTGCTTATAGTTTCTAGATTTCTCTAGAGCCCTCAGGGGCCCTGCTATCTGAGGCACTGTTCACTGTGGCAGTCAATGAGATCCTGCTGAGTCCATTGGTTATTTGAATGTGTTCTTTAATTTCAACATATTTGAGAACTTTCCATTTCTCCCACTGTTAATTCTATTGTGATTAGAGAAGATACACTATAATATTTCAATATTTTTAAAATTTTTGACGTATTTTTGTAACTTACATTGTGGTCTACTCTGGAGAATGAACCATGTGAGCTAGAGAAGAATGTGTATTCTGCTGTTGTTGAGTGAAGTGTTACATGTATGTCTGTTAGGTCTAGTTGTTTTATGGTATTGTTCAAGTTTCCTATTTCTTTATTGATCTTCTGTCTAGATGTTCTATCTATTATTGTAAATAGTGTGTTGAAGTGTTTACTATTAACGTATAACCATCTTTTTTTCTCTTCAAATCTGTCAATATTTGTTTACTATATCTTTAGGCTCTGCCATTAGGTGCGTATATATTTATAATCATTTTGACTTCTTGGTGAATTGACTCCTTTATTGGTATTTATTGACCTTCTTTTTCCCTTGTAACAATTTTTGACTTAAAGTCTATTTTATCTGATATTAGCATAGCTACCCCAGTTCTCTTTTGTTTACTATTTACATTGTATATTTTTCCATCCTTTCACTTTCAACCTACTTGTATCTTTGAATTTATGGTAAAACTTGCGAACAGCTTATAGTTGGGTCATTTTTGTTGTTGTTGTTGTTTTATTAATCCATTCTGCCAATTTCTGCCTTTTGACTGAAGAGTTTTATCCATTTCCATTTAAAGTAACTACTGATAATGTCCGGAGGGTTTTCTTCTTCCATTTTGCTATTTGGTCTTTATACATTTTATACCTATTTTTGTATTTCAATTCTTCTGTTAATACCTACTGTATTAGCAAGCCAAAGGGTGCTGATGCAAAGTACCAGAAATCTGTTGGCTTTTATAAAGAATATTTATTTGGGGGGTAAAAGCTTACAGTTACAAGGCCCTAAAGAGTCCGACTCAAGTCTGCTTTCTCACCAAAGTCAGTTGCCACTTTGAAACAAGATGGCAGTTGATCTCTGCCTGGTCTCTCCTTCCTTCTCCCTCTTAAGGCTCTGTGGGCCCAGCTCCTTCTGATCTCAGCTGTAGGGTGACATAGGGCTCATCTCTTTTCCCTGGACTTTAGTTGTTTGAGCCTTCTCCTTTCTGTCACATGGCAGGACCCAAATGACCAAGTTGTCTCCTCTTCCGTGTATCTTCTTGAGTGAGTGTTTGTTTATATCATCCCACCAAGAGGGTGGGAACTCAAGCCTGAGTCATGCCCTACTTACATGGTGGTATCAAAGCCTGAATCTTAACATGTAATTTAATCAAGACATGCCAGCCGAATCGAATGCATACAAAGGGTATCACACCCAGAGGAACAGACCACTTTACAAACATAATCTCTCTTTTGGGGATTCATAAATAATCTCAAACTGCCACACTACTTTAATATTTATTTGATTTTGTGTATTGTACTATTTGGGTGTCTTCTCATTTACTTCTGTGTATATTTTTCATATATTTTCTTTATGGTTAGCATGGTGCTTAAGTTTAACATCCTAAATCTATAAAAATAACATTTTATTTGATACCAGCTTACCTTCAATGGCATACACATACACTGTTCCAATACCCCTCTGTCCACACAGCTTTTTGTTGTACTTGTTTCAAATTATGTCTTTGTACATTATCTGTCCAAAACTATACTTTAGCATTACTTTTTATGCTAAATAGAAACCTGTAAGAAGTAATAAGTGGAGTTACAGTCTAAAAAATACAGTATAATTTTCCTAGCATTTGTAATTACTCATTTGATTAATCAGGGGTTCTTATCCTTTTTTCTTCCACAGACCCCTTTGCCAGTTAGGTGAAAACCATGGGCCCCTTACTAAGTCCACACAATACTGTGTATTATTTAATAAATATATCGTGCCCTCACTAACATGTCCCCACAAGAATAATGTTTTTTGAATTTCAGTTCAAGCTCATGGACCCCTTATTAAGAACCCCTGGTTTAACTTTACCAGAGGTATTTATTTCTTAAGGCCACTTTGCTCCACTGTCTAGTGTACTTTCCTTACAGCCTGAAGAACTCCTTTTAGCATTGTGGCAGATCTAGTGGTGATGAACTTCCTGAGCTTTTGCTCATCTTGGGATGTCTCAATTCCTCCTTCATATTTGAAAGAAAGTCTCACTGGATATAAAATTCTTGGTTGGCAATTGCTTTCTTTCAGCACTTCAGTGATTTCATTCTTGCCTCCATGGTTTCTGATGAGAAATCAGCACTTATTCTTCTTTGGATCCACATGTGCAAAACACATTGCTTTTCTCTTGCAGCTTTCAGAACTCCCTCCTTTTCCTTGACATTTGACAGTTTGACTATTATGCATTTGGGTATGGTTCTCTTTGAGTTTATCCTGTCCGGGGTTCATTGGGATTCTTAAATGTGCATATTCATGTCTTTTGTTAAATTGCAAAGTTTCCTGCCAATACTTCTTTGAATATTCTTTCTGCCCCTGTGGCAGTTTGATATTATTTATTTATTCCAAAAAGACATATTGATTATGTATGTACACTGGTCTGTTCCTCTGGACATGATGCCCCTTTGATTGTATTAAAGTCAGAGGTTTCACTTGTACTTTATTAAATCAAGATAAGGGCTTTGATTTGACCGTGTCATAAGGGCATGTAGGGTTGAGTCCCCACCCCCTTGGTGGGCAATATAAATGGACACTCAATCAAGAACAGAAAAGTAGATACACAGAGAAGATACACAGAGGAAGAGAGACCACTCCATAGACACAGCAGAGGTCCCAGGAAGACAGATGAGCCATTTGCCTGAAAGTTTACAGCTGACCTTGTGAAGAGACCAGAGCAGCTGAGCCTGGAAAGAAACAAGCCCTCCAGCCTACAGCTGAGATCAGAAGAAGCTGGACCTATGTAGACTTAAGAGAGAAGAGGAAGGCTGAACCCTCACAGATGTCATCCACCATCTTGCTTCAACACATGGTGACAGAGATTGGTAAGGAAGTAACCTTGAGTTGGGCTCTTTAGAGCCTTGTAACTGTGAGCTTTTACCCCAAATAAATACCATTTATAAAAGCCAACATATTTCTGGTACTATGCATCAAAAACCCCTTTGGCTAACCAATACGGAAATTGGTACTGTGAATGGGGTGGTGCTTTTGCAATTACCAAAAATGCTAGAACAGTTTTATAAATGGATAAGGGGTAGTTTTTAGAGGAATTGTGAGATGCTTGATATAAAAGGCCTAGATTGCTTTGAAGAGACCATTGATGGGAATATGGATGTTAAAGAGACTTTTTATAAGACCTTAGAAGTAAATGATGAAACTATTATTGGAAACTAGAGGAAAGGCAATCCATGTTTTAAAGTTGCAGAGAACTTAGCAAGATTGACTCCTGATGTTTTATGGAAAGCAGAATTTGAAAATGGTGAGCCTGGGCATTTAGCTGAAGAACTTTCCAAATTAAACTCAGAGAATTCAGCTTGGTTTCTCCTTGCAGCTTACAGTAAAATGTTAGATGAGAGCAATAAGCTGAGAACTGAATTGTTGGGCACAACAAAACCAAAAACTGATTCCAGAAATCCCAAGCCTCTGGAAATCAAGCCCCAAGATGACAGTGTCCCCATTTGAGGACTTAACTAAACTTGGAACTTGTAAATTAGGATTGAAAATGTAGTTATCCAGGAAAGACTTGTGGAAAGTCTTACTGTCTAGTGGCTTGCACCCCTGTTTTCTGCATGCTAAACCAACAAGCTTTTTGCAAGAGCTGTATGAACAAAACCACTGTCAGCCTGGACTAAAAGGGACATGGAGGGGAAATATGGAAGAGAAAATGGCTTTAAGAAGAAAACCATGGAAGCTGAGGTCTGAAATTAAGACATCTCCTTGGGCCAAGGGAAGGACCACACCCTTGTGCACAGAGAGGGTGAGCTTGCCCTGGCATTTGAAGCGGGTGGATATTCCAGCCTGCTGTTCAGGGAGAGTTTTGCCACCCCTAGCTACAGATAGGGTGGAACACATTCCCCAAGAGTTGTGGAGAGTAAGGTCAACACCCCATAGGTCTGAGGGGGTAGGCCTGCCCCCCATTGATTACAGAAGGCCAGGTCACATACTCATTGATCTGAGAGGGTTGGGCCTGTAAGCCAGAGCTTAGGGAAAATGTTGCCTCCCTCTCATCATACTAAGGGGGTTGAGATTCTACCCCAGAGATTGGGTAAAGAGTGGCCATCACCCCAACATTCTTGGAGGTTGAGGTCTGGAGCTCAGTTGCCACCCAGATGCTTGATGAGGGTGGAACCAAGAAAATGGCTATTGGGCAAGCCTGTGGAAAGGGGGGTCCCCATGAGGCCCCAGGGAGAAGAAACCATCATCTTGAGAATGACTTTCAGTCTTTGAAATCTAATGGAGTATGCCCTGCAGGTTTTTGGAACTGTAGGGGGCCAGTGACTCATGTTTCCCTTCCAGTTTCTCCTTATGGTAATTTAAGTGTTTACCCTTTGTCTGTGCCCCTGTATTTTGGAAGCAGATAAATTGTTTTGTAAATTTCATGTGTCTACAGCCAGAGAGGATTTTGCCCCAAGACAAACTATTTCTATGAACTGATTGTGATGTGATTTTGTATTTAGCATTGTTACTAATTTAAGGTTTTTAAAATATATATATTGTAATGTCTCTTTGGAATTTAGAGGGTGGAGTGTGGCAGTTTGATATAATTTATGAATTCCAAAAAGACATATTGATTATGTTTGTAAACTGGTCTGTTCCTCTGGGCATGATATCCCTTTGATTATATTAAATTCAGAGGTTTTACTTTTACTTTATTAAATCACTATTATGTCTTTTATTTGACCAAATCGTTAGGGCATGCAGGGTTGAGTCCCTGCCCTCTTGCTGGGCTATATAAACAGATGCTCAATCAAGGACACAGAACTAGATACACAGAGAAGATACACAGAGGAAGAGAGACCACTCCATAGACACAGCAGAGGCCCTGAGAAGACAGATGAGCCATTTGCCTGACAGTTTACAGCTGACCTTGTGAAGAGACCAGAGCAGCTGAGCCCAGAAAGAAATGAGTCCTGGGAAGAGAGATGAGCCCTTTGCCAGCCTACAGTTGAGCTCGGAAGAAGCTGGACCCACAGAGCTGTAAGAGAGAGCTGGAAGAGGGAAGAGGAAGGCTGAACCCTTGCAGACATCACCCGCTATCTTGCTTCAACACATGGCAACAGTATGGTAAGGAAGTAACCCTGAGCTGGATTTTTTAGGGCCTTGTAACTGTAAGCTTTTACCCCAAATAAATATCCTTTATAAAAGCCAACAGATTTCTGCTACTTTGCATCAGCACTCCTTTGGCTGACTAATACAGCCCCTTTCTTTCTTTGTCTCTTTCTGGGACTCCAATAATGTGTGTATTGGTATACTAGATTGTTACTCACAGGTCTTTTAGTTCGCTCTACATTTTTTAATTCTTTTTTCTTTCTGCTTCTCAGCCTCAGCCATTTAATTGTCTTGTCTTGGAGCTCACTGATCATTTCTTCCAGCTCCATCTATTTTTGAAACCTTTATCACTCCTGGTCTGTTTGTTTCTGTTAGCTCCTAGCACTTACGGAAATCTTTATCATATCACTAACTGGATGCAAGTGTAAAGAATCAAGAGATCAGGGATTAAATACCAGAGTTAACACTACAAAATATTAAAATATACAATGTACAATAAAACATTACAAGACAAAGAAACAGGAAATGATGGCCCATCCAAAGGAACATTAAAAAAAAAAACCAAAAAAAAAAAACCCCATCAGTGAAGAAGGCCAGACTTTGGATATACTGGACAAAGATTTTAAGAAAATTACTGTGGTTTTCAATGCCTGTATTTATTTTGGATTCCTTTTTAAATTTTCTCTTTATTGATATTCTCCTGTTGTTCATTCATTTTATTTCTAATATCATTTAAGGTGTTCTTTGCGTTTTCCTTTATCTCCTTGAGAATATTGAGAATCATTTATTTAACTCTTATGGGTATATAAGTTGTAGAGGTATTGCCAGGTCACATGGTAATTCTATATTTAACTTTCTGAGGAACCACCTGTCTTCCACTGCAGCTGCACCATTTTATGAGTGTTCCTATTTCTCCATGACTTACCTATTTTTTCTTTTGTTGCTTGTGCTTTTGGTGTAAAGTCTAAGAACCTCTTGCCTAACACCAGATCCTGAAGATGTTTCCCTATGATTTCTTCTAGGAGTTTTATAGTACTGGTTCTTATATTTAAGTCTTTGATCCATTTTGAGTTAATGTATATGGTATGAGATAGTGGTCTCCCTTCATTTTTGTATATGTATATCCAGTTCTCCCAGTACCATTTGTTGAAGAGACTATTCTTTCTCAGTTGAGTGGACATGGAAGCCTTGTCAAAAATCAATTGGCCACATATGTAAGGATCTATTTCTAAACTCTCAATTCAATTGCATTGGTCTATGTATCTGTCCTTGTGCTAGTGCCATGCTGTTTTGACCACTGTAGCTTTGTAGTAAGTTTTAAAGTGAGGAAGCATGAGTCCTCCAACTTCATTCTTCTTTTTTCAAGATGTTTTTGTCTATTTGGGGTCCCTTACCCTCCCAAATAAATTTGATGATTGGCTTTTCCATCTCTGGGGGGAAAAAGCTATTGGAATTTTGATTGGGATTATCAAATCTGTAAATCATTTTGGGTAGAATTGACATCTTAACAATATTTAGTCTTCCAATCCATAAACATTAAATATCCTTCCATCTCTTTAAATCTTCTTTAATTTCTTTTAACAATGTTTTATAGTTTTCCATGTATAAGTCCTTTACATCCTTGGTTCAATTTATTTTCAGACATTGTTTTAGTTACTAATGCAGATTTCTTCCTCAGCTTGCTCATTGCTAGTGTATAGAAACAATCCTAATTTTTAGGTATTGATCTTGTACCCCCACTTTGCTGAATTCATTTATTAGCTCTAGTAGCTTTGTTATAGATTGTTCTAGACAATCTATATGTAGGTTTTTATTGTCTCCAAATAGTGAAAGTATTACTTCTTCCTTAGCAATTTGTATGCCTTTTATTTCTTTTTCTTGCCCAATTGCTCTGGTTAGAACTTCCAGTACAATGCTCAATAACAGTGATGACAATGGATATCTTTGTCTTGTTCTAGATCTTTTAAAGGGAAAGTTTTGAGCCTTTCACCATTGAGCATGATGTTAGCAGTGGGTTTTTCATATATGCTCTTTATCATGTTATGTTTCCTTCTATTCTTACTTTTCTACATGGTTTTATCAAGAAAGTATGCTGGAGTTTGTCAAATGCCTTTTCTGAATCCATAGAGATGATCGTGTGTGTTTTTTTCCATTTGTTCTCTTACTGTGGTATATTCCATTATTTGATTTTCCTATGTTGAACCACACTTGCATCATTGGAATAAATCTCAGTTGATTATCATGTATAATTCTTTTAATTTACTGTTAGATTCGATTTGCGAGTATTTTGTTGAGGATTTCTTCATCTATATTCTTAAGAGAAATTGGTCTGTAATTTTCTTTTCCTTTAGAATTTATATTTGGCTTTCATATTAGGATGATGTTGTACTTGTAGAATGAGTAAGGTAGTGTTCCCTCCTCTTCAATTTTTTGGAAGTTTGAGCAGAATTGGTATAAATTCTTTTTGGAATGATTGGTGGAATTCACCTGTGAAGCCATCTGGTCCTGGGCCTTTCCTTGTTGTGAGGTTTTGATAATTGACTCTATCACTTTATTTGTAATTGATCTGGTGAGTTCTTCTATTTCAAATAGAGTCAGTGTAGGTTGTTTGTGCGTATCTAGGAATTTGTCCATGTCATCTAGGTTATTTAACTTGTTGGCATAGAGTTGTTCATAGATCCTCTTATGATCCTTTTTATTTCTGTGTGGTCAATAGTAATGTCTATTACTACTGAAATCTACCCCCATTTCATTTCTGATTTTCATTATTTGTTTCCTCTCCCTTTTTTTCTTTGTCAGGCTACCTAAAGATTTGTCAATTTTATTGATCTTTTCAAAGAACCAATTTTGGTTTTGTTGATTCTTTCTATTGTTTTCCTAATACTCTTTTTTTTTAGGTCCTGGGGTTGGAACCAGGACCTTGTATGTGGGAAGCCAGCGCTTAAGCCAGTGCTCAACCACTGAGCCACACTGGCTTCCCTGAGTTGATTTTTTCATTTGTTTTCCTTCTTGTTTGTTTTTGTTTTTTCAGGAGGCACTGGAAACCAAACCCGGGATGTTCCATGTTGGAGGCAGATGCTCTACTGCTTGAGCCACTTCTGCTCCCCCTATTTCATTTTTTATCCTCTACTTTTTCTTATTTCTTCCCTTCTGCTTGCTTTGGATTTAGTTTGCTGTTCTTTTTCTAGGTCCTATAGGTGTGCAGTTAGTTTTTTTTTTTTTTTTTTCATTTTAGCTCCTTCATCTTTTTTGCATGTGAGCCTTCATGGTTATAAATTTTGCTGAGTACTGCCTTCACTGCATCCCATAGAGTTTTGATATGTTGTGTTCTTGTTTTCTTTTATCTCAAGATATTTACTGATTTCCTTTGTAACTTCTTCCTCAATCCACTGATTTTTAAAGAGTGTGTTATTTAACTTGCATATATTTGTGGATTTTCCAGTTCTCTGCCTGTTATTGATTTCCAGCTTCATTCCATTGTGGTCAGAGAAGATGCTTTGTATAATTACAATGTTTTTAAATTTATTGAGACTTGTTCTGTGACCCAAGATGTGATCTACCTGGAGAATGATTTATGTGCACTTGAGAAGAATGTATATCTTACTACTTCAATGTATTTGAGTCCTTGGATCTAAGGTGAGTTTCATGTAAACAACGTATAGTTGGTTTGTGCTTTTTTATCCATTCTGTCTATCTGTGTCTTTTGAGTGTGTGGGGGTGTTAATCCATTAACATTCTGTGTTATTATTATAAAGGCAGTACTTCAGCCATTCCTTGTTGTTTTTTTATTACTTAAATTTTATTTTCTTTATTAGAGAAGTTGTGGGTTTACAGAAAAATCAATGCATTAAAAAAAGGATTCCCTACTCCACCCCACGAAAAAGTGCATTGATGTGGAACATTTGTTACAATTGATGATAGCACATTTTTATAATTGTACTATTAATTAAATTTCATGGTTTAACTTAGAGTTCACTGTTTGGGTAGTACAGTTCCATGGAATTTTTTAAAAACATTTTATCTGTTACAATATATACATCTTTTAATCACATTCAGATATATATATTTCAGTGTTGTTAATTACTGCCATCTATTGCCAAATATTTCTATCATTACAAATAGGAACGCTGTACACTTTATGCCTTAACTTCTCATTCCCTATCCCCACCCCATCTCCTACATCTCCTAGATTGTAACCTACAATCTAGATTCTGAGTCGATAATTCACTTATTCTAATTGTTTCAAATCAGTGATATTATACAATATTTGTTCTTTTGTTTATGGCTTACTTCACTTAACATGTTGTTTTCCAGGTTCATATATGTTGTCACATGTATCAGGACTTCATTCCTTTTTAGGGATGAATAATATTCCATTATATGTATATAACACATTTTATTAAGCCACTCATCTTTTGATGGACACTTCAGTTACCTCTGTCTTTTGGCAGTTGTGAATTATGCCACTATGAACATCGGTATCCAGATATCTGTTCGAGTCCCTGCTTTCAATTCTTTGGGGTAGTGAGCTTGCTGAGTCATATGGTAGTTCTATCCTTAGCTTTTCTAAGAATACGCCAAACTGTCTTCCACAGTGGCTGCACCATTTTATATTGCAATCAGCAATGAATGTGTGTTTCTATTTCTCTGTATCCTCTCTGTAACTTATTAATTTTCATTGTTTTAATACCAGCCATTCTAATGGGTAAGAAATGGTATCTCATTGTGGTTTTGATTTGCATTTCCATGATGGCTAATGATATAGAGCATCTTTTCATATGCTTTCTGGCCATTTGTGTATCTTCTTTGGAGAGATGGCTGGTCAAAGCTTTAGCTCATTTACTACAATTGGGTTGTTTATGTTATTTTTAATTTGAAGGATTTTTAAAAACTGTACTCAGGCTATTAAATCTTTATGGGATTTGTGGCTTCCGAAAATTTCTCCTGTTGTTTAATTTCTCATTTTACTTTCACGATAAATACCTTTGGGGACAAAATCTTTAATTTTGGTGAGGCCCCTTTTATCTATTTTTTGTGTTGTTGCTTGTGCTTTGGGTTTAAATTCTATGAAGCTATTGCCTATCAAAAGGTCCTGATGATGCCCTCTTGGATTTTGATAATTCTGGCTCTTATATTAAGGTCTTTGATTTATTTAGAGTTGATTTTTCTGTATGATATGACTTAGCAGCCCACGTACATTCTTTTGCAAATGAAGATCCAGTTTTCCCAATACCATTTGTTGAAGTGACTATTCTTTCCCAATTTAGTCATCTTTGCCTCATTTTAAAAAATCAGTTAGCCATAAATTTGAGGGTCGATTTCTGAGCCCTCAATTCTATTTCATTCATCTATATGTCTGTTTTTGTGCCAGTTACATGCTGTTTTGAGTACTGTGGCTTTGTAATAAGTTTTAAGTGTGAGAAGTGTTAGTCTTCCAACTTCATTCTTATTTTTCAAGATGGCTTTAGATATTAGGGGTCCCTTACCCTTCCATACATATTTGATAATTTGCTGTTTCATTTCTGCAAAGAAGGTTGTCAGAATTTTTATTGAAATTGCATTGAATTTGTACATTGCTTTGGACAGTATTGACGTCTGTGGTTGTTTGGAGCTGTATGTACTCCAGAAATCGTGTTCTTAAAGCCATTCTTGTGGGCATAAACCTTTTGTAATTTGGTTTTCATGAGGTTACTTCAGTTAAGGTGTGTCCCAGCATGGATCTTAATCCTCTTACTGGAGTCCTTTATAAACATGATGAATACAAAGAATGAGAGAAAACAATCCAAGGAAGCAAAAGCTGAAAGCAACAAAACCCTGAGAATAAGGGAGAGACCAGCAGATACTGCCATGTGCCTTGCCATGTGACAGAGAAAACAGTATCAACAGCAGCTGGTCTTCAGGAAGAAAGCATTGCCTGATGAGGCCTTTATTTGGACATTTTACTTAGCCTCAAAACTGTAAGCTTGTAAGCCAATAAATTCCCATTGTTAAAGCCAATATATTTCATGGCATCTGCTTTGAGCAGGTTAGCAAACTCAAACAACATGATAACAATATTTAGTCTTGCAATCCATGAACATGAATGTAGCTGTTGGCCAATTTAATGTAATTATGAATTCCAAAAATATAATTGGATCATGCTTGTAAACTGATCTGTTAATCTGGGCATGATTAAGTTGTGATTAGGGCGTTGACTGGGCCACATCAGTAGGGCATTGAGCCCCACCCCTTGGTGGGTGGGGGAATCAAATATAAAAGGCAAGGCAAAGGACAGAGGAAGCAGTTTTTGAGAAGCAGTTTTGATGTTGGAGAGAAGGCCCCAGGAGGAGAGAAGCGAGCTGTTCGCCTGATTGTCTACAGCTGACCTTGTGGAGGAACTAGGAGCTAAGCCCAGAGAGAAACGCAGCCCTTGGAAGAGAGGAACCCAAGAAGCCTGAACCCTGGCAAACATTGGCAGCTGTCTTGCTCCAACACATGGCAATGGACTTTGGTGAAAGAAGAAGCTTACACTTTCTGGCCTGGTAACTGTGGACTTCTACCCCAAATAAATACCCTTTATAAAGACCAACCCATTTTTGGTATTTCACATTAGTACCCCTTTGGCTGACTAATACAATGACAGAATGTCCTTCCATTTATTTAAGTCTTCTTTAAACTCTTTCAGCAATATTTTGTAGTTTTCTATGTATAAGTCCTTTACATTCTTAGTTATATTTACTCCTAGATCTTTGATTCTTTTAGTTGCTATTGTGAGTGGAATTTTTTTCTTGAGTTCTTCTTCCAGTTGCTCATTGCATATGTATAGAAACACTACAGTTATCCCTTCTATATCATGACTTTCCCCACTGCAGTTTCGCTATATTGTGAGTCGGCATAAGAAATTGGGCAGGGTGGGTACAGCTAACAATCCTTTTGGACACTGGAATAGGAGAAGGGGTAGGAGGAGGGGGCAGAGAGGGAAAGGGTAGAGACATGGAAGGAGGGGTGTAGGAATTTTTGGGTGTTGATCTTGTATCCCACCATGTTGTTGAACTTGTTTATTAGCTCTAGTAGCTTTGTTATAGATTTTTTCAGGATTTTCAGGACATAGGATGATATCATCTACAAATATGAAAATTTTATTTCTTCCTTTCGTATTTGGTTGCCTTTTATTTCTTTTTCTTGCCTAATTGCTCTGGCAAGAACTTGCAGTATAATGTTGAATAACAGTACTAAATTTGGAGCCCTTGTCTTTTTCCTGATCTTAATGGAAGGCTTTCAGACTCTAACCATTAAGTAGGATGTTGGCTGTGGGCTTTGCATTTATGCTTTTAATAATGCTGAGGAAGTTTCCTTCTATTCCTAGTATTCTAGGTGTTTTACGAAGAAAGTGTGCTGTATTTTGTGAAATGCCTTTATGCATGAACTGAGATAATCCAGTGAATTTTTTCCTCCTTCATTCCTTTAATGTGGTGTATTAAATTAATTGATTTTCTTATGTTGAACCAACCTTGCTTACCAGGAATACATCCCATGTGATCATCACGGATACTTCTTTTAATATGCTGTTGGATTTGGTTTGCTAGTATTTTTTTGAGGGTTTTTGCATCTATATTCATAAGAGATATTGGTGTGCAGTTTTCTTTTCTTGTGACTTTGATATGAGGCTGATAGTGACCTTGTAGTATGAATTAGGGAATGTTTCCTCTTCTCAATTTTTTGGAAGAGTTGGAGCAGAATTAAAGTTACAACTTCTTGGAATGATTGGTAGAATTCCCGTGAAACCATCTGGTCCTGAGCTTTTCTTTCTTGGGAGGTTTTTGATTGCTGATTTAATCTTTTTACTAGTAATTACTTTGTTGAGATCTATTTCTTCTTGAATCAATGTAAGCAGTTTGGGTGTTTCTAAGAATTTGTCCATTTCATCTAGATAATCTAATTTATTTTGTGTACAGTTATTCATAGTATCCTCTTTGTATTAGTCAGCCAAAGGTGGTGCTGATGCAAAATATCAATTATTCAGTTGGTTTTTATAAAAGTGTATTTATTTGGGGTAGGAGCTTAGAGTTGCCAGGCCATAAAGCATAAGTTACTTCTTTCACCAAAGTCTATGGCCAAATGTTGAAGCAAGATGGCTGCCAATGTCTGTAAAGGTTCAGGCTTCCTGGGTTCCTCTTCCCAGGGCGTGCCTCTCTAGGCTCAGGCTTGCATCACTCCACATGGCCAGCTGTAGGCTATCAGGCAAATGGCTTGTCTCTTTTCCCAGGGCCTTCTCTCCTTCCTCATGATCAAGCTCCTCTGTGTGCTTACTTCCCCAGGCTCCTACATTAAAACTCAGCATCAGAACTCCTACTCAAAACTCCAACTCTGTCCTTTGCCATGACTTTTATCTTTGATTCCCCACCCACCAAGGGGGCGGGGCTCAATGCCCTACTGACATGGCCCAATCAAAACCCTAATCATAACTTAATCTTGCCCAGATGAACAGACCAGTTTACAAGCATAATCCAATATCTATTTTTGGAATTCATAACTATATCAAACTGCCAAACTTCTACACTCTTATACTCTGTTTTATTTCTGCATGGTTGGTAATAATGTCCCTTTATTCATTTCTGATTTTCTTTATTTTTATCCTCTCTTTTTTGCTTTATCACTCTAGCTAATGGTTTGTCAATTTTATTGATCTTTTTAAGGAACCAAATTTTGGCTTTGTTGATTCACTCTATTGTTTTATTGTTATCTATTTCATTTATTTCCAATATAATATTTGTTATTTCCTTCCTTCTGCTGGCTTTGGGTCTAGCTTGCTCTTCTTTTTCTATTTTTTCCAGTTTTGAGGTGAGGTGTGTGATTTGAAGTATTTTTTCTTTTTTCTTTTTCTCATTTAGAGCTATAAATTTCCCTCTCAGCACTGCCTTCACTGCATCCCATATGTTTTGATATACTGTAATTTCATTTTCATTCATCTCAGTATATTTCCTAATTTTGGTTCTGATTTCCCCTTTTATCCTTTGTTTGTTCAAGTGTATGTTGTTTAATTCCCACATAGTTGTGAATTTTCCATTTCTCCCTCTATTATTGATTTCTAACTTCATTCCTTTGTGGTCAGAGAATATACATTGTATGATTTCAATATTTTTGAATTTATTGATACTTGTTTTGTGACCCAACATATGGTCTGTCCTGGAGAATCATCCGTGTACACTTGAGAAAAATGTATATTCTGGTTTTGTTTGTTGAAGTGTTCTATATATGTCTGTTAGATCTAGTTGGTTTAGTGTGTCATTAAAGTCTTGTACTTCCTTATTTATATTCTGACTAGATGTTCTATCTATTAATTGATAGTGGTATGTTAAAGTCTTCTACTATTAATGTAGAACCATCAATTTATCCATTCAAATCTGTCTGTATTTGATTCATATATTTTGGGGCTCTGCATACATATTTATAATTGTTACATCTTCTTGTTGAATTGTCCTATTTATTTGTACATAATGATCATCTTTGTCCTTCATAACTGTTTTTTACTTTGTCTTTTTTATTGAATATTAGTATATTGTATATATGCATGATATATTTTATTTCATCCTTTCACTTTCAACCTACTTGATTCTTTGAATTTAAGTTGTCTCTTGCAGACAGCATATAGTTGAGTCATGCTTTCTTATCCACCCTGTTTTTTGACTAGAGAGTTGAATTCGTTACATTTTAAGTCACCACTTATAATACAGGACTTTCTTCTGCCATTTTGCTATTTCACCTTTGTAAGTCTTACATCATTTTTCTCACTCAATTCTGTTAATTCCTACTTTTATATTTATTTGCTTTTCTGTTGTACCATATTGAGGGCCTTCTTATTTCTATTTTGATATATTTTTCATCTATATTCTTTCTGTTTACCATGGAGTTAAAATGTAACATCCTAAATATATAGTAATCATATTCACTTTGATACGATCTTAACCTCAAATGCACGCACATGTACTTTTCCTATACCTCTCTGTCTCTCCTTTGTTTTTTGTACTTGCTATCCCTTATATCTTTGTACCTTATATGTCCAAAAACATAGATTTAACTTTAGTTTTTCTGCATTTGCATCTTAACAGTTGTAGGAAATAAGATGTGGTGTTAAATACCCAACAATACAATAATCCTAGCATTTATAATTACCCAAATGGTTACCTTTACCATAGGTCTTTATTTCTTTCTGTCACTAGAAACTGCTGCCTAGTGTCCTTTTCTGTCAGTCTGAAGAACTCCCTTTAGCATTGCTTGTAGAGCAGATCTAGTGGGGATGAACTCCCTAAGCTTTCGTTCTTCTGAGAATCTCAATCTCCACCTTATTTTTGAAAGAGAGTCTCACCAGATATAAAATTCTTGACTGGAAGTTGTTTTCTTTGAGCACTTTAAGTATTTAAGTCCATTGCCTTCTTGTCTCCATGCTTTCTAATAAGAAATTGGCACTCAATCTAATTTGAACTTCTTTATATATAACATATTGCTTTTCTCTTGCAGCTTTCAGAATTCTCTCCTTGTCCTTTGCATTTGATAGTATAATCAATATGTAATAGGTTGTATTTTTCTTCATGTTTACCCTGTTTGGTGTTCACTGGGCTTCTTGGATGTGCATATTCATGTCTTTTGCTAAGTTTGGGGATTTTCTATCATTATTTCTATGCTATTCCATCTCCTTTCTCTCTTTCCTCTCCTTCTGGGACTCCCATAATACATATGTTCATCTACTTCAGGGGTTCTTAAGAGGTCCATGAGTTTGAATTTAAATTAAAAAAAAACATTATTCTTGTAGGGATATGTTGATGTGGGTGTGATTATATTTATTAAACAGTATAGTATAGACTTAGTAAGGGGTCCATGGTTTTTATCTGACTGACAAAGAGGTCCATGGAACAAAAAAGGTTAAGAACCCCTGATCTACTTGATGGTGATCCATTGTTGTCTTAGCATATTTTAACTTTTAATGTTTCTTTTTTCTTTCTGCTCCTCAGCCTGGTTCATTTCAAGTGTCTTGTCTTCAAAAGCCTTGATTCTTTCTTCTGCCAACTCCAATCTGCTCTTGAAACTTCCCTGGGCATTTTTCATTTCAATTATTGTGGTCTTCTACTCCAGTAGTTTTGCTTGGTTCCTTTTTAAAATTTCTATCTCTTTACTTAGACTGTCTTATTTCTTATTCCTTAATATTCTGATATTCTTTATTTCTCTTTCTGTACTACCTTCATATCTTTGAGCATTTTTAAGATCATTTTTTTTAATGCTTTGTTTGGTATGTCCACATTCTTATCTTTTTCACTGATGTTTTCTGAATTTTTATCTTCTTCCTTTGGATAGGCCACCATTTCCTGTTTCTATGTTTGTCATTTACTTTTTTTTACACATTGTACCTTTTAATTTTAATATTTTAAAATGTTAACCCTGAGGTTTTATTCTGAGATTTCTGTTTCTTTGTTTTGTAACCAGCTGGTGCTGTAACCAAGATTTACTTGAACTTCAGTCCTTCCTACCAGAAATGTCTACCTAAGGTGAATATGGTATACAGGATTTCCCTGTCTTTCTGGGCCTCTGTCTTGTCCTTTCCTTTTGCTTGTTAGTTGTTTTGGAGCTCCTCTGTTTACAGGAGTTTGGTTGTCCCCTTTGTTTCCCAGGAGACAGACCTCCCTCTCCCACCTGTTTGATGCTGGTAGGCCTTTGTCACAGGCTGTACTCTCTGTAGCTTTTTACACTCCTGTATTGTTTCTAGCTGCTTTTGCCTGGAGGTCTAATTCTGAGAGGATGGTCACCCTGGTGAGGACTTTTCCACATTTGTCTTTCTCAGCCAAAACAGGGTCAGGGACCCAAGAAAGAGGTGTAGACAACTCCAAAGTTTCCTTAGTAGGGGATCAGGAAGGGCCTTAAAAGCTTCTCCTATGGTACCCAAAGCTGAGCTTTCCTGGCCTGCCCAGCAAATGCAGCCCTTCAGCTAACTGACCCCCACAGCCCTGAAGAAGCACTGCATCTTTAAGTTTCCACTGCCTCTGCGCCTGTCTAGGTTGTGTTGAAACACAACACAAATGGCTGCTGCTGCCTTTGTCTGGAATGGGTTGAGACAATAGGTGTCCTCAGAGCTGGGCCCCCAAAGATCCAAATTTGCTAATCAAAAGCCATAATCAGTGATTGGCCATGCCCAACCCTGTTCTCAGGGAAGAGGATATTTATGTCCCTTTCTTTCAGCAGCAAGCTGGCCAGGGGCCAGAGCCCTTGGCAGCCTGCCATGAGAGTGGGGGATGGGTGCTGGTAGCCACCATGTAGAGGGAACAATTTACTCTTCTTTACCAGAGCTTCTTTATCAGCTTCTTCCTTCTGCTCTTCACTGGGTTCTGTACAGTGCAATTCTGGCCTCCAGAATTTCAAAATATTTGTTTTAGACAGGTAAATGTTTAATAGTTGTTTTGGTGGAAAGACTGAGTACTGGAGCTCCCTACTCTGCCATCTTCCCCAGAAGTCCTAAATCTTGTTTTTTCTGTCCTTTGGTTTTCATATGTCTTCCTTCTTTTTAATCTCCCTTTTCCTGTATTGCAACTTCCTTTTTGGTATAGTTGATCTTTTGTCATTTATCTGACTGGTCCTTTTCTTATTTCCATTCTGTATACTTTTAAAATCCTTTCTCTGTGGTTACTCTGGGGTTTGTATTACACAAACTAAGTCTATAACCTACTCATTTAGAAAGATATTCACTTCACATCAATAGCATACATTCTCTGCTCCCTTATCCCTCTTTTCCCCCTCTTTAAGTTGTTTTTGCCCCCCATTACCTCTTTATATATTACATGTTCATTATCAGAAAAGATAACTGTTTCTTATTCAATTGTATTCTAAATTTAATAGGAATGAAAGAATAGAGTTATATATTGAAGATATATATATATATATATAGAGAGAGAGAGAGAGAGAGGATACAGTACTATTGGGTTTTTCATTTACCCATTTAGTTACCTTTACTGATGCTCTTCACTTCTTCACACTACTCCAAGCCATTCTCTTGTGTCTTTTCCTTTCAATATAACTCCCTTTAGCAATTCTTATAGGCCAGATTTTTTGGTTACAAACTCTCTTTATCTGTGAAAGTTTTAGACTCTCCCTCATTTTTGAAAGATCCTTTTGCCAAATAAGGAATTTTTGGTTGTCAGTTTTTCTCTTCCAGTAGCTTAAATATAACATAGACTGCCTTCTTGGGTCCATATTTTCTGATAAGATATCAGCACTTAGTCTTATTGAGGATCCCTTATATGTAACAAATCACTTTTCTCTCTTCCAGAATTCTCTCTTTATCTTTGGCACTTGACATTCTGAATAGTATGTATCTCAGAGTAGGTGTATTAGGGTTTATCCAGTTTGGAGAATGTTGTGCTTCTTGGATACATCTGATTATTTTGATGTTTAACTCTGAAGGTCAGTTTTTCCTTCTTGTCTAGGGTTTTATTGTAAATTGGCTAAGTGTTAGTGCTCTTATTTGATGCTTGGTTCAACTTATACTGGACTCTTAAAGTAGCCCACGTTCGACTGTTCAGATTATCTCAGGTCTTCTCTACCTTATTTTTGCCCTGGACATGCGGTACAACTTTTAAGATATGGAATAAGAACACATCACCTTCCTGGCACTGAGATATATTTCTCAATCACAGATGCTCCAGACAGTATCCTTTAAGCAAGAGGTCTTGAACTGAGTGAGTTTTCTTAAGCTTTCTAAAGACCTAAACAGAACCTCCTCTAATTTAAATAAAAGAGATGAGTGAGGGTCTAGGTACTAATAGTGATCTAGATGCCAGGAAATAGCCAGTCGAGTAATCTAAACAAAAAAGCATCAAAGGGGTTGAGCTGAACTGAATCTCAGCTGTGGCTGGTTTGATCTGATCCCTGTAGAGTGAAAGTGGGAGGAAGATTATAAAATCTTGAGTATAATACTGGGCAATGATACCACTGGGATGCATTTTAGTCTCTGCCAATTATTTTCATCTATGGTTTGAAAACATTAGTTAGTGTTCTCTATCTCTGCCATGTAATTTTTGTTGTTCTTTTTTTTTTTTTTTTTTTTGCCTATGAAATGCTGAAAACCCCTCTCCCTTTTAATCTTTAATACCCTAGACTTCATGTTTTAGGTCAGCCCATTTATAGCCCTTGCACTTTCTTGTTAATTGTGACAAAATATTGTTATTCCTTCTGCTTTCTGATGGTGATGGAGCACACTGATGCATTAGGGTAAAATATAGGATCTTTATATATAAAAATGACGTACATAAGAGTCTCAGTATTAGTGGACCATGTGCTTTGAGTTGTTTTTATTACAGGTGATGGATTGGAGCCAGATTGTCGAATGCATTTTAGATTTCTTCATGACCAAGAGCATGCATTTACAAGGTTTTCACCAGGAGTACGTGTGCTCTGGAATGGATTTGGTTCCCATGTACTGATGTGCTTATCAAAGCCATAAGGTTGGTGTTACAAGTAAATAGCCTGTTCCAAACAGCAGTGTTTTCAGAAATCATGTAAAAAATGATACAAAGATAAACCTATGAGTTAGGAAACTTGCAAAGAAATTTTTAAATAATGCCTAAAATTGGATATTTAAACAATCTAATTGGATTTACTTGTATTTGTATAGAGCAGGACCTTCATCTTAACAATATTGTCCCCCGGCGCAATTGCAGTCTCTGCATGAATGAGACATAGCAAGATCTCTTGAAGGTAGTCTTATGTACTCGAGATTGTTGTAATGCATTTAGGAGGTAATACGTGAGACTGTACCTAAGCTAATACCTGGCAACTAGAAGTTATTCAATTGAGAGTTAAATCTAAAACCAAACAAAAAGATTGTATTGACTACTCAAAAAATGAATGAAATTATAATATATTGAAAATACTTTTAAATGAGGAAGTATGGAATCTTCTGTAAAGTGGTTAGATTGTTTTTAAATCTGAAAAACATTGTTTAAGAGTATTTTTTACATCATCCTTTAGGAACTGGGGCAGCCAAATCCTTTTAGATAGAAACCGAGAAGGATTGCTGGATAATTGAAGAACCTAGTGACATGTTTATAACGATAAATTGTTTCACAAAGATATTCTCTGGGTTAAAATACCTAATCCAGGAATTCAGTCAGAAGACTATGTAGATTGTTAAAAGACCCTGTTTTATCTTGGAACTCAGTGAAAAGTTAACTCCAGCAAAAGAAAAGCAGAGGGAAAAAGCTTTCTTCTTCCCAGGACTCCACCTGCTGCCCTCTGGCCAAATACCCTACTTGATACTCCATTCTATTTAGAAACAAATTAGTTGAAAAACAAAACAAAATAAAACAAACAAATTAGTTGTAAGGTTATTGACCAAATCCTTTTTCTATTCCTGGAGCTATGACCTTGCCCTAATTGGCTAATAGATCATAGAAATCCAATCATATTATTGGGTCTGAGTTACTATAAAGTTGAGGTTTTAATTATTTAATTATTTTTACTGATATTCCTTTTTTTTTGCTTGTTTTGTTTTTCTTGATAGTCTTTGTTCTTTAAATTTTCTTTTAAATGAAAGATTACATTTGTCACTTCTTAGTACCCTGCCAAGTAGTGTAAATGGCAAATGGTGTTTCAGGTGTTAGGACTCATTATCCAGGATTCACTGTGATTCTCATTGTTTTGGAGAAAAAGAAAACAAACACTAGGAAATGACATTGGATAAGCCAGAGCCTTGGGTTTAGCAGTGGAAGGAAGTGTAGTCGGTTTAAGTTAACAGAGGAAATCTTTCTTAAGGAAACTGGATTGATTCCTTTAAGAAATAAAAGTCAAAATGCCATGTGCTGTGGTGGAGGTGTAACACTTGGTGACAGTATACTTAGCTTTCAATATAGTTGCAAATGCTAGCTGGATGAGGGCACCTGGGCAAGTCAGAAGCAGACTATCAGGATAATGAGCAGCTCCGTGCAGAGCCTGTCATGAGCAAATCCGTAAAGTAAAAAAGTTTGTCTTCAACAACTGCATTTTCCCTCCCTCACCCCTGCCTCGTTCTGCAGTCCCTTGCTCAATTTCAGAGGTTCTTTTCTCCACCTTCTTTCTAAAGGCTCAAGGTATTTTAATTACTTATTTTTTTAATTGTTAAAAGCATTTCATGTATTTCCCTTTTGTAACGTCAACTTCTCTAATCAAAGGAGAAAAGCAGTTTGATAAACTAAATCCATACTAATGTCATAGTGAAGAAGGGCCAGGGTGGTCCTCAGCTGGGTTCCTTCTTTTAGTGCAGCAGAATAGACAGACACACCGAACTGGGCTAGGAAGGAAAAGAAGATTTATTCGCCAGTGGGAGACCGGAGATGTACAATCTCAAACCAGCCTCCCTGGACTGCAGAAATTCTAATACTTTTTACCATTGGGATGGATAATTGGGGTGGAGCTGGACATTAAGGGGTTGAACATGGTGGGATGGGTACAAGGTTATCATCATCAGAGATCTAGATTCTGGGATAGGAAAGTACAGAGTAGAGGTTAGTCACAAGGTTTTCCATATGGTTATCAAGCGGGAGGGTGGTAAGTTCAGTCTAGAATTACCATCACAGTGGCAAGTATACACAAGGATGAGGCTTAGTTTGTGCAACTGTAAACAGGTGAGACCTGTTTAGAATGACCATCATAATAGCAGCTCTAGGCTAAATCCAGCCAGTTTCGGCAATTTCAGATATTAACATTTTGCTCTTTTTTTTTTTTTTTTAAATAATATAAAGGCATCTATATAATTCTTAAGCCTCGGTTACAAAGGTTCACTACAGTGCCTCAGTATTTAACCTGTACTGGATTTTTCTAGTACTGCAATAGAGACTCAAGAACTTTTTTTAAAATGTACTTTCTAGGGATCTTTTTACTTTAAAAAAGATAACATTTGGAAGAACCATGCTTAACTTAAGGGATTTGCAGACACCTGAGGACCAGAGTGGACGAGATGAACAGGCATGCACTTAAGCTAAAGATTAACTGAGTAAATGGAATTGTGCAGTGGATGCCAACAGGACCGAAAGTGTTTCTGCAGTCCTGAAGAAAGATATTTCTCTTGAGTAATATACACAGTAGGCTGAATCACTACATCATTCTTCTTATTTAATTTTGGGTACTTCTAGAGGAAATTTATACTACCTATAAGATTGCATGCCCTATGGAAGTATGACTGTTTTCTAACAGTGTTATTCATATATAGTGCTTAATTAGTCATCTTTTTCAATTTTTGTTTTTATTGTTCAAATGTGACTGTGTGGAGCTTAGCATTATGTTGAAGTTTGGCAATATGACCTCTGGGTGTTGGATCTTTTTGAAAGTGATGAAAATGTACTTGTGTACTGAAGAAAGCAGTTTATGAACAGTGGCTTCCATCCAAATAGAAAGGATTCCAGAATAGGCATAGGAATTAGGAAATGTGGAGACTTCAGCCTAACCTGAAGAAGGAATATATCTCATTAAGACTGAAACCTCTTTCCTTGTCTTTTCAAATAATTACAGCTAGTTTTCGATTATCTATCTGGAGAGTATCTGAGATGTATCTATAGAGAGGAGAGCATTGGATTTGCAGTCATGAAACTAGCAGCAGCTAGCCTGCTGCTTCTGCCACTCTCCCTGTCTTCCAGATCCATCAGATTCATTGCACTCTTCTCTGCCCAGTTCCATGCCTGGGAAGCTGACCTCTTTTGATTGTATCATCAGGGAACTTTTGCCCTTTGGCTTCTGGTTTGTTTTGGTCACCAATGGAAGGCACTTGACAGGTGCTTGGAGGGTAAGAAGAGGAAGAAATCAGGGTATTTCTTCTCCTACTTAATCTCTGCTTTGACACAGTTCTCACCACCTCTGCTGACATTGTTCTCTTTTTCAGGCCTAGGGGTGGTCATGGCTTCTTGCTGTTTAGTCTCTGAGTGCTTTGTCTTCCCTTGTTGATGCCATTAGTACCATCCTTCAATCAACTATTTTCAGTCAAAACCCCATTCATATTCTTGAACAAGTCAGAAAATCTCTTTGACCTTTTTACCTTTATCTGTAAAATTGGATAATACCTCTATCACCTACCTTGAAGGGTTGTTAGGAGGACCAATAATGCATGCACATTTGTAAAGGGTCATAGAAATGCAAACTATGAGCATAATGGCCATGCTGTTGCAAATTATCTCCTGATGTTGAATCCCCAACCAGCTTTCCTCTGATACTGAATGTATTTTTCTTACCCTTCCCCCAGATAGGTTGATACAAACTTTGGGAATGCAATCTCAGGTTGACCAAGGGCAAGCATAAGCAAGAAATCCTCTACTGTATGTATTTCAAAGCTAAATCTAAACCATCCTTAGGTTTACCACATTTCTGCTCCCCTCCTTGGCAGTATTCAGAGCTGGGGGTATAATATGGACCATCTTAACATAACTTTAATATACTTACTGTATTCCTGCCCTGCATTTTTGCCCTTGATGATTATTTTGTCAAAAGTTATTCTCTCATAGTGCATCATGTGTATTTCATCCCTCTGTAAAGCTTCTGTATAATATTCCTGAGGATGGGGATCATATATTACACTTTTTTTTTTTTTTTAATAACTCACACTAACTCATATACTATTAGGTATACACTTGATAAATTTGACGCTTGGGAAGTGAATAGTTGGGGATTCTGGGCACAATTAATATTAAGATGTTCTCAACTTGATAATGGGCATTCACTGGTTTTATGCAAGAATGTTGTTTGTTCTCCCTGATTACCATGACCCTGTCTTTGCATGCATGGAAAGTATGTATTTAACAACTGAAGATTTTATGGACATCTGTTGTGTTTTATATGTGTATTTTATTGTGTGATTTGGCACATGTAGGACTTAAACTGCAAGAGGAGAAACTTTTCCTACTCGTTCCTGTCTTACTGGATTGGAACCTAGTAAAATGACCTTAACAAAACAAAACAAATTTTGATGATGAAAAATGACTAATGTTTTTCCATCCATTCTTCCCAAAATGAATTAAGAGAAGTAGTGCTACTCATGCAGACTAGGTAAACGCAAAGTTAAGGAAAAGCATTTACATTTTCAGAACAGCAGGCCTGGGAACAGTGACTACTAGTTTACCCAGTCACCTGGCTCTAGGAAGGGCACAAGGACAATGCACAAGAGGCATTTGGCTCACTGATCCTTCCTTTCTTTGTTTTCTTACTTCTGAGTAGGCACAATGCACTCCAGAGAACACTTGCTATTTGTTTTTTTGTTGTTGTTCCCACATTCTCACCCTTCAAAAACGAGAGAAAAATAACTTAGGTAATCAGGAACCACATTAAAGGCCCTAGGAGGTCCAGACTGATCCTCCTAAATTCTCTCAGGCAGAGGCTATGTAAAAACAAAATCAACAGCTTTGTTTAAGGGATGGTTTAAAAATCCATTAGCTTGCTGTAGTCACCAAGGTGCTGAAGAAAGTAAAGGAATGCTTAGACCCTAAAATATCATTGGCAAATTGAAGAAGTGGCCAGAAAGAAAAGATCATGGGAAATATATCTATGTACATATGGTATAAAGGTAGAACATTAGTGGAGAGGTCATGGTAGATAAGCAGCTGAATGAGTCATACTTCAGTGAAAACTGAAGTGGGCTACCAGGAAGTTCGAAGAAGAGAGGAAAATGTACAGGCTCATGAAATTTTCATATGATTTGGTTCAGACAATAATACTAGAATGGGGCCGGGTGTGGCTCAAATGGTTGGGCATCCATCTCTCATATGGAGGGACCTGGGTTTGATCCCTGGGACCTTCTGGTAAAAACAAACAAACAAAAAAAAAGAACAAAAAAACTTCCATCATGAAAAAATTAAGAAATAAAAAATTAAAAAAAAAAAAAAGGTAAAAATAATGCTATAGAAGTTTTAGAAAATGGAGAGAGTGTAGTGGAAGAAACTGTCAGACACCATTTTTGGGAGAAGATGAGTTTGGCAAAGTCCTCTGGAGGGTTGGATTGGTGGAAAGCAGAACAATGGGGACTCTGAAAGGCCACTACATCTCTTCCTGTGGGAGAGTTGCATGTGAAAGCAAAAATAACTGTTCAGCTAGTTTATCCAGTAAGAAGTAATGAGGTGACTTTGGAAAGTCTTCTATCTCTTCCTCTTCACTCCCCTCTCAACATACACAGACCCTGAGCAATGAGAGTCAGTTCTTTGAATATGTGATAGTTATAAGGCAAAGGAAACAGTTATTTATTCAGGGTTTTCTTTTCTTTTTCTCTTCTTTGTTTTACATACCATGCCCCAAAAGTAAACTTTAATTCACTGTTTGGCAGGTATTCCCCCATACATTTTCTCAGCACACATAAACAGAAACATTCTCATCCATACTTTTAAAAAACTGGCATTACTTAGTCTATTAGGCAATCTATTTTTTCTTTTACATTTAACTTTTTGTTTTTTTAAGAGAAGTTGTGGGTTTATAGAAAAATCTTGCAGAAAATTCAGGACTTCGTTTAGCATCCTATAATTAACACCTTGCATTGGTGAGGTACATTTGTTACTATTGATGAAAGCACATTTTTATAATTGTACTATCAACTATAGTCCATGGTTTAATGTAAGGTTCACTGTTTGTGTTGTGTAGTTTCTTGGATTTTTTATTTTTCATTTTTATTTTTACTCTAGTACCATATATACAACCTAAAATGTCCCCTTTTAACCACATTCAAACATATAATTCAGTGCTGAAATTACATTCACCGTGTTGTGTAACCATCACACCGTTCATTACCAAAACTTTTCCAACATTCCAAATAGAAACTATAAATTCTAAGCTTTATCTGCCTATTCCCTACCCCGACCCCATTCCCTGGTAACCTAGACTCTAGATTCTGGCTCTATGAGTTTCTTATACTAATTACCTCATATCAGTGAGATCGCACAATATTTGTCCTTTTGTGTTTGGCATATTTCACTAAACATGAAAGATCTTCAGAATTCATCCATGTTGTTGCATGTTCCATTTTATGGCTGAATAATATTCCAATGATGTAAATACCACATTTGTTTATCCTTTCAGCAGTTGATTGACACTTGGTTTGCTTCCATCTTTTGGCAATTGTGAATAATGCAACATCAGTGTGCAAATATCTGTTCACGTGCCTGCTTTCAGTTCTTTTGGGTATATATACATAGAAGTGGGATTGCCAGATCATAGGGTAATTCTCTACTTAACATTCTGAGGAACTGCCTTACTGTCTGCCACAATGGTTTCACCAATTTACATTCCCACCAGCAATGAATGAGTGTTCCTATTTCTCCACATCCTTTCCAACACTTTGAATTTTCTATGGGTGTGAATGGTATCTCATTGTGGTTTTGATTTGCGTTTACTTAAGGGCTAATGATGCTGAGCGTATTTCATGTGCCTTTTGTCCATTTGTATATCTTCTTCAGAGAAATATCTATTCAAGTCTTTTGCCAATTTTTTAAAAATTGGGTTTTGGGTCTTTAGCTTATTGAGTTGAAGGATTTTTAAAAATATATATTCTGGATATTAAACCCTTATCAGATACGTGGTTTCCAAGTATTTTCTACCACTGTGTATACTGTCACTTTATTTTCATGATAAAGTCATTTGAAGTGCAAACGTTTTAAATTTAATGAGGTCCCATTTTGTTGCTTTTGCTTTGGGTTTAAAGTCTAAGAAATCATTGCCTAACACAGGTCCTGAAGATGCTTCCTGTATTAGCCAAAGGGGTGCTGATGCAAAATACCAGAAATCAGTTGGTTTTTATAAAGGGTATTTATTTGGGGTAAAAGCTTACAGTTACCAGGCCATAAAGCGTAAGCTACTTCCCTCACCAAAGTCTATGGCTACGTGTTGGAGCAAGATGGCTGCCGACATCTGTCAGGGTTCAGGCTTCCTGGGTTCCTCTGTTCCCAGGGCTTGCCTTTCTCTGGGCTCAGCTGCTCTGTTATCTCCACAAGGCCAGATGTTGTCTATTAGGTGAATGGCTTGTCTCTCCCCAGGGCTTCTGCTGTGTCTAAGAGCCATCTTTATTCCTCTGGGTTCTTCCCCTGTGTATTCGCTTCCTGGGCTCCAGCTCAAAACTCAGCATCAGAACTCCAACTCTGTCCTTTGCCATGTCTTTTAGCTGTGAGCCCCCACCCACCAAGGGGAGGGGACTCAATGCCCTATTGACTTGGCCCAATCAAAGCCCTAATCATAATTTAATCATGCCCAGAGGAACAGACCAGTTTACAAGCATACTCCATATCTATTTTTGGAATGCATAAATAATGCCAAACTGCTACACTTCCCTACATTTCCTTCTAGGAGATTTAGAGTAATGGCTCTCATATTTAGGTCTCTGATGCGTTTTGAATTGATTTTTGTATATGGTGTGAGGTAGGGTTCCATGTATATTCTTTTGTAAATGGAGACCCAGTTTTCCCAGCCCCATTTGTTGAAGAGAATTTTCTTTCCCAATTGAGTGGTCTTTGTCCCCTTGTCAAAAGTCATTTGGCCATAAATGTAAGGGTTGATTTCTGAGCTCCCAATTTATTTCCATTTATTTATATGTCTGCCTGGTGCCAGTACCATGCTGTTTTTGTTGTTGTTATTTATTTTTTGGCTCCATCATCTGTTTGCTCATTGTTTGCTCATTGTCTGCTCAATGTTTTTGCTCGTTGTCTATTTTTTCTTTAGGAGACACTGGAACTGAACCTGGGACATCCCATGTCGGAGGTGGGTGCTCAACTGTTTGAGCCATATCCTCTCCTTGTCATGCTGTTTTGATTACAGTGGTTTTGTAATGAGTTTTAAGATCAGGAAGCGGGAGTCCTCCAACTTCATTCTTCTGTTTCAAGGTGACTTTGGCAATTTGGGGCCACTTACCCTTCCATATGAATTTGATTATTTGCTGTTCCATTTCTGCAAAGAAAGTTTAGAATTTTGATTAGGATTACATTGAATCTGTAAATGACTTTGGGCAGAACTGACATCTTAACAATAGTTTGTCTTCCAATTCATGAACTTGGAATGTCCTTCCATTTATTTAGGTTTTCTTTGATTTCTTTTAGCAATATTTTGTAGTTTTCTGTGTACAAATCCTTTATATCCTTCGTTAGATTTACTCCTAGATATTTGATTCTTTTAGTTGCTATTGAGCATGGGATTTTTTCCCTTGATTTCTTTTTCTGATTGCTCACTGCTATTGTCATGTCCTCTTCAGTTATAGAACATTTTTCTTCTTTTCCAATTTGTATGCTTTTTATTTCTTTTTCTTAACTAGCTGCTTGGGCTAGGACTTGAAGTACAGTGTTCATTAGCAGTGATGACAGTGGACATCCTTGTCTTGTTCCTAATCTTAGAGGGAAATCTTTCAGCCCTACACCATTAAGCAAGATGTTAGCTCTGGGTACTTCATATATACACTTTATCATGTTGAGCAAGTTTCCTTCTATTCCTAGTTTTCTAAGTGTTTTTATTTAAAAAGGTACTGGATTTTGTTAAATGCCTTTCATATGTCAGTTAAGGTGATCATGTGTTTTTTTTTGCTTTCATTCTATTAATGTGGTGTATTACATTAATTGATTTTCTTATGTTGAACCACCCTTGCATATCTGGAATAAATCATACTTGATCATGGTGCATAATTGTTTTTTTTTTTTACTTTTATTTGCATTTACTATATGTTGAAATTATTCCCTAGCCATAAATTTTTGTTTCTTCAGTTCTGCTGGGATTTCTTCTTCTTCATAATTCTTTTAATGTGCTGTTGGTCTTGGCCTGCTAGTCTTTTGTTGAGGATTTTTGCATCTAATTAATAAAAGGTATTCATCTGTAATTTTCTTTTTTGTCATATGTTTATCTGGCTTTGGTGTGAGGGTGATTTTGTCCTCATAAAGTAAATTAGGGAGTGTTCTGTTTTCTTCAATTTTTTGGAAGAGTTTGAGCAGAATTGTAGTTAGGTCTTCTTAGAATGTTTGGTAGAATTTCCCTGTGAAGCCATCTGGTCCTGGGCTACTTTTTGTTGGCATAGGGTTTTTTTGTTTTGCTTTTTCAGGTTTTTTATATTATTATTACTGATTCAATCTCTTTACTAATTAATGGTTTGTTAAGAACATCTATTTCTTCTAGAATTCATGTCATTTGTGTGTTTCTAAGAATGTGTCCATTTCATCTAGATTATCTAATTTGTTGCCATACAGTTGTTCATACTATTCCCTTATAGTCCTTTTTATTCATTAGGTGGTGGTAATGTCCCACTTTTCATTTCTGATTTTAGTCATTTGTGATCTCTCTCATTTTTTCCTTCTTAATTCTAGCTAAAGGTTTGTCAATGTTATTGATCTTTTCAAGGAACCAACTCTTGGTTTTGTTGATTCTTTCCATTTTTTTTAAGGAGGTACCAGGAATTGAACCTGGAACCTAATACATGGGAAGCAGGTACTCAGACCACTGAGCTACACCCGCTTCCCTCCATTGCTTTTTAATTCTCTATTTCATTTATCTCTGCTCTAATCTTTGTTATTCCCTTCCTTCTGCTTGATTTAGGTTTAGTTTGCAGTTCTTTTTCTAGTATTTCCAGTTTTGAGCTTAGGTCTCTGATTTTAAATCTTTTTCTTTTAAATATATGCATTCTGAGTACTGCCTTTGCTGCAGTCCATAAATTTTGGTATGTTATATTTTCATTTTCATTTTGCACAAGATATTTCATTGTAATCTCTTTCATTCATTTGGTGATTGAAGAGTTTTTTGTTTAATTTCTACATATTCATGAAATTTCCATTTCTCTGTCTGTACTGAATTTTAGCTTCATTCCATTGTGTTTGGAGAAGATTTCAATCTTTTCGAATTTATTGTCATTTTTGTGACCTAAGATATGGTCTTTACAGTAGCTATTTCCATGTCTCCTGTGTTTGTGCTTTCCTAGTGGCTTAGGAGTTGCTCTGTTTATAGGAGTTTGGGTGTCCCCTCAGAAGACAAACTTCTCAGGAGACAAACCTCCTCTCTCTCCAGGAGAGCAGGTAAGCCTTTGCCTCAAGCTGTACACCTCAGTTGTTTCTTACATGGCTTTCCTTGTCTCAAGTTGCTTTTGCCTGGAGGGCAAAGTCTGGGATGGGGAGCACATAGAAGAGGAGTTTTCCAAGTCAGTTTTTACAAGTTGGAACAAGGCCAGGTACTCACAAAAGGAGTGGTAGCTGCTGCAAACTGTCCTGGAGAGGGGATGAAGGAGGATCCAGGAGCTTCTTCCATGGCTGCCCAAAGCTGCACTTTTTTTACTTGCCAGCAAATGCAGCCCTTCAGCTGTCCTCTGCAGCTCGGAGAAAGCATACTGTCTTTATGTCTCATCTACTGCCTTTGTCCTAGGCAAGTTGAAACAATGTCGGCCCTCAGAGATGGCCTCTAGTCATCTGAAGTCATTAATCAAAAGCCTTGATCAGAAAATGGCCCATGCCCACTTCAGATTTTTAATAAGTGGATTTTTATGTCACTTTCTGGTACTAGCAAGCTATACCATAGGCCATATCTTACTGCTACCTGCTGCAAGAGTGGTGAATGGGTGCCAGTAACTGCTATGAAGAGAGTGCAATTTCCTGGTATTTACTGTAATTTACTAGCCTCTTCCTCCTGCTTTTTCCTGGATGCTGTACAGTGTTCTATAGGACTCCAGAATTTTGAAATAGTTGATTCAGATAGTTTTTACTTGGCTAATAGTTGTTCTGGTGGAATGACCAATTCCTGGATCTTCCCACTTTCTCATCATCCTACAATACTCTTCCTATTTCCTGATTCACATTTATTTATGCATTTTTTAAAAGATGATAAAAATAGAACAGAACCCTCCTGTAATACCACTGGCCAGAAATAGCTACTGTAAAGCATGTTGGTGTATATTTTCCAGATTGCATTTTAACAAAAACAGAATATTGGTTACAAAATGAAATATTACCATGCAGAAGGCTTTGTCATCTTTTTTTCACTAAATATTTTATAAAATTGCTTCATGCTATTTTACAATCCTTTACAGAATCATTTTTTAGGGAATAGTACACAATTCCCATATACCCTCATCACACATGCAGTTTTCCCTGTTATTAACACTTCAAATTAGTGTGGTAACTTTGTTACAATTGATGAAACAATATTATTATAATTATACTATTAACTATAGTTTATAGTTACATTAGAGTTCACTGTTTGTATTTTAAAGTTGTACTCTGGTACCATGTACTCTGGTAACATATATACAACCTAAAATTTACCCTTTTAACCACATTCAAATATACAAATCAGTGGTGTTAATTACATTAACAGTGTAGTTCTACCATCACCAACATCCATTACCAAAACTTTTCTGTCACCCCAAATGGAAAATCTGTACCAATTAAGCATTAATTCCTGATTCCCTATCCCTACCCCAGTCCCTGGTAACCTGTATTCTATTCTTAGCCCCTATGAATTTTTATATTCTAATTATTTCTTATCAGTGAGTTAATAAAATAATTGTTCTTTTATGTCTAGCTTATTTCATTCAACATGATGTCTTCTGGGTTCATCCATTTTGTCACATATATCAAAACTTCATTTATTTTTATGAGTAAATAATATCCTATTGTATGTATGTACTACATATTGTTTATCCATGCATTGGTTGATGAATACTTGGGGTGTTTCTTTTTTTTGGCAATTGTGAATAATGCTGCTATGAACATGGGTTTGCAAATATCTGTTCAAATCCCTGATTCCAATTCTTTGGGGACTATATTTAGGAGTGGGATTGCCAGCTCATATTTTAATTCTATAACTTTCAGAGGAATTTCCAAACTATTTTCCACAGAAGCTGCACCATTTTAAATTCCCACCAACACTGAAAGTGTTTCTATTTCTGCATGCCCTCTCCATTTTTAAAATAGTAGCTATTCTAGTGAATATGAAATGGTATCTCATTGTGGTTTTGATTTGCATTTTCCTAATGGCTAATGATGAGCATCTTTTCATGTGCTTTTTGACCACTTGTGTATGTTCTTTGGAGAAATCTCTATTCAAGTCTTTTGTCAATTTTTAAATTGGGTTGTTTTTCTCCCATTCCATAGGTTGTTTTCTTACTTTCATGATAAAGTCCTCTGATGCACAAAAGTTTTAAATTTTAATGAAGTCCTATTTATTTTTTCTTTTGTTGCTTATGCTTTTGGTGTGAAGTCTAAAAAACCATTGCCCAGCACAAGATCCCAAAGATATTTTTCTATGGTTTCTTCTAGGAATTTTATAGTTTGAGTTGATCCATGTGCACTTGAGAAGAATGTATATTCCCTTGTTGTTGAGTGAAGTATTCTATTAGGTCTAACTGGGTTAGAGTATCATTCAATCTAGTGTTTTCCTTAATGATCTTCAACTTTTTAGATGGCTTTTCGAGCCCAGTAGGAACTATTAACAGATGAAGCTAATAATAAAAAACTGTTACATTGTTGAGAATAGCCAGACTCTTCTGGGGAAAAAAAAAAGTGAGTTCTTTCACTTAAGAAGCCTACTGTTGGAAAACAAAGAAAACCACACTCTCATATGGTCCTGTTGGCCCTAGAATATAGAGCTATTATTCCTGAGATCTTACTAGTTTTACCATCTAACGTCTATTTTCTCTATGCCACAGAGAGGAACCCAATATCTATGTGGGTCTAAAGACTGACTTGCACAATAGGCATTAAATACAAAAGGGCAACAAGGTTCATTCATAGTTTGAGAGCTGGCAAGGACATGAGACATCATCTGGCTCAGAGATTTCCAAACCTGACTGCTTATCAGAATAACCTGGGGAGCATTTAAAATACAGATTTCTGGTCCTCATTCACTGAGATAGTCTAGGAGAGGTGTCCAGATGATTAGCTTTTTTAACACCTCCAATTGCGTTTTTTTTTTTTGTTGTTTGTTTGTTTGTTTTGAGGTACTGGGACTTCTTATGTGGGAAGCCGACACTCAACCACTGAGCCACATCGCCTCCCACCAATTGGTTTTGATGCCTAGTGGGCCTGGTAACCACTGATCTTATCAAATCGTCTCTATTTCCAGATGCATAAAGTGAGGCACGGAAGGTGAAGTGATACTCGGTTTAGGTTGGCAGAGCCAGTACCAGAACCCAGTGCTCTGATGTGTATTAAACTACAGAAGCACAGACATTATTTTTTGCTGCCTATTTGAATTTCTCAGTGACCATTCATAGTTATAGAAAGCAGTGGAATATTGAAGGAAAAAAGATCTAATTTACTTTAAAGACTCAAAAGACTGTTTTGAGAATATGGTGAAATGATAATTAAATGCTTTTTAAACTGTGAAGTTGTATACCAATATATGTATAATGGGACATCTATGAGAGAGTAAATTTGTCTTATGAGATGTTTTAAAAGTAAGGATGAAGGCCAAGTAAATACTTTAAATGAACTTGATGGTACATTAAAAATTTTCCAACCTTTTTACAACTCAGTTACAGAGTAGAGAGTGTACAAGTTAGCAGGATGATAAGTAGATGCTTTATTTCTGTAGTTTTTCTTGTGACCTAGGAATTGTGGGTCAAATATTGAGACTTGTATTCCAACTCTTCTACGTACCTACAGCTTGAGCTCTTAATCACAGTTCTGTCATTTGTTAAATTAGTTGATTAGAGAAGACTACAAAAGTATGTTTGGCTTTAATATTTTGTGATATTTTTCTCTCTGCCAGCTTTGCTAATCTCTTTACTATATTTCCTTGTTTTCTTATTCTGCTTTGAGACTTCCCCATTTTCATCTTGTTTCCTATTCTCTTTTACATTTTAATTCAACAAATATTTACTAAGAATTTGTTATATATGTTACTTTGCTAATTACTTGGGATATAAAGATGAAAAGTACCATGTTCCTGATTCACATTTGAGTTACCTAGAGAGCCATGTACTAAGGATGTTATGATAAAATTGATAAGGGCCACAATAGTGGCAAATGTAAAGTACAAGCATATGTGAGGGGAAGATTAATTCTTCTCTGGGCTAAAACATTCCTGGGGATGTAATAAAAGGTTTGCAGAGGTAGGGGAATTTGAGTTGGATCTATGGAATGAGTAAGAGGTTATTGGGAAGAGCATACCAAGTGAAGCATGGACAGAAGTATGAAACTGCCTATTGTATTGGGGAAATGGCCAATACATCTGAGTGGGACTGTAGTTTGTTATATATTGTTGGGTTCTTGAGTTAAGGAATGAAAATTAAAAGGAAGAGGAGACTTCCAGGAAGATGGCATCAGAGTAGGTAGACAAGGCTCAACTCTCTTACACAAACAATGGAGGAAGGGCAAAATGCTGTCTGAGGGAGCTGTTTTGGGGATCTGCAGACCAGGAGAGTACTGCACATCATCCAGAAGGGCAAAGGAAAGAGAGATGAAGCTAAAACAAAAACCATGAGGTTCTAACCCCCACAGGTAGGAATGGCACCCATCTCCCACCCTCAAGGCAAACAGCCTGGGTAAAACCTGTGGCTCACTGCAGCCAACTGAGAGAGGAAACAGATATCATCCTCCCTGGGAAGATGGAGGGTGTGGCAGAGGGCAGAGAGTGGTTTCTCTTCAGTCAGTTTGGCTAGCAGAGCCTGATTTGAATCTTGTCTCTGCCAGACCAGAATCACAGGCAAGTAGAGGTTAAAGAGATACCTCGTAGAAAGATTTGCCAAAGAAGGCCATCTACTGGCAGGCCAGGAAACTGGAAGAAGAAAAATTACTTTTTAGATTCTTTCATTCCCCAAGCCCCTTGATTTGATCTACACTCCAAATTAGTGGACCCTGGCCCTATTTTGATAACTTAAACTGAGCAATTTTAAACTCTTAGAATAAGTTGAACCAAAAATCAAAGAAGAGCCACAAAACAAAACCACTAGAGAAAAGAGAGAAATTGACTCTCAGAGTAAATTCACCAACATAATCATATACCTAGACATTGGCAAAAAATTACAAACAATGCTAAAAAAAAGGAAGAGATGGCCCAGCCAAAGGAACAAACCAAAAATGCTGATGAGACACAGGTTTTAAGACAACTAATCAAAGATAATCACATAAATCCCCTAAATTAATTCAAAGAGTTGAAGGAAAATATGACTAAAGAGATAAAAGATATTTAAGCATAATGAACAATTTGAAAACCTGTAAAGAAAAGTAACAGAGCTTATGGGAATGAAAGACACAGTGAATGAGATTAAAAATACATTAGAGGCATATAACAGCAGATATGAAATAGCAGAAAAATGAATAATTGAAATTGCAAACAGAACATCTGAACTTCAAAAAGCAGGAGAACAGACAGAACAAAAAGAATGGAAAAAAATTGAACAGGGTATCAGGGAACTGACTGACAACATGAATGCACAAACATACACATTATAGGTGTCCACAAGTGGAAGAGAACAAAAAAGGAGCAGAAAGAATATTTGAGGAAATATTGACTGAGAATTTCCCAACCCTTATGAAAGACATAGGTGTCAATATCCAAGAAAGACAACACACCCCCAACAGAATAGATCTGAATAGACCTATACTGAGACACCTACTATTCAGAATGACATATACCAGAGATGAAGAGAGGATTCTCAAAGCAACAAGAGAAATTCAATGCTTCACATACAAGGGAAGCTCAATAAGACTAAGTTTCAATCTCTCATCAGAAACCTTGGAGGCGAGAAAGCAGTGGTGTGATACATTTAAAGTACTAAAAGAGAAAAACTGCCATTTTTGCCAGACAAAGAATTCTTTATCTGGCAAAAATGTCCTTCAAAATGAGAGTGAATTTAAAGTGTTTACAGAAAAACAAGAACTGAGAAAGTATGTGTAGCAGTTTGGCATTATTTATGAATTCCAAAAATAGATATTGGGTTATGTTTTTAAACTGGTCTGTTCCTCTGGGTGTGATTAAATTATGATTAGGGCTTTGATTGGGTCACAGGAGTAGGGCATTGAGTCCCCACCCCTTTGTGGGTGGGGACTCACAGATAAAAGACATGGCAAAGGACAGAGTTGGAGTTCTGATGTGGAGTTTTTTAGCTGGAGCCCTGGGAAGTAAGCACACAGAGGATCTTGGTTGTGAGGAAGGAGAAAAGACCCTGGGAAAAGAGATGGGCTGTTTGCCTGATAGTCTACAGCTGGCCTTGTGGAGAGAGACAAAGCCTAGAGAGCCTGACCATAGAGCCTTAAGAGGAAGAGGAAGGCTGAACATCAGCAGCCATCTTGCTCCAAATGTGGCAATAGACTGGTGAGGTAAGTAACTTATGCTTTATAGCTTGGTAACTGTAAGCTTCTAACCCAAATAAATACCTTTTATAAAAACCAACCAATTCCTGGTATTTTGCATCAGCACCTGCTTGGCTGACTAATACAGTATTTTGCCAAAATACTGGGTTTACAAGAGATACTAAAGGGAGTGCTGCATACCTAAAGGATAAGAAAAAGTCAAGAGAGTTGAAGAGTGTAGAAATGAAGATTATAAATAGAGGTAGCTTAAAGAGTAAAAAGACAGATAATAGTAAGATATGACAAGGGAAAGCCCAAGGATAAAATGGACAAAGTAAGTAATGCCTTTACAGTAATAACATTAAACATTAATGGATTGAACTCCTCAATCAAAAGACATAGACTGACAGGGAGCAGATGTAGCTCAAGCAGTTGAGCGCCTGCTTCCCACATAGGAGGTACTGGATTCAAACCCTGGTACCTCCTAAAAACAGAACAATCAACAAACAAACAAAAAAAAAACCAACTTGGGGGAGCCAATATAGCTCAGTGGTTGAGTGCCAGCTTCCCACATATGAGGTCTCAGTTTCAATCCCTGGCCCCAGTACCTCAAAGAAGAAAAAAAAAAAAAGAAAGGAAAGGAAAAAAAGGACATAGACTGACAGTATGGACTAAAAAATATGAGCCATCTATATGCTGTCTATAAGAAACTCACCTTAGACCTAAGGACATAATCAGGTTGAAAGTGAAAGGTAAGAAAAAGATATTCCACATAAATAGTAACCAAAAATGATCTGGAGTAGTGATACTAATATTGAACAAAATGGATTTTAATGCAAAACTGCTATAAGAAATGAAGAAGGTCATTGTATTAGTCAGGGTTCTCTCGGGAAACAGAATCAGCAGGAGATATCTGTGAATAATATGGAACTATAAAAGAGTCTCTCACGTGACCGTGGGGACGCATGAGTCCAGGTTCCTCAGGCAAGGGGCTCCGATGAAAGCCCGATGAAAGGTTGTTGAAGAGTCTCTGGGAGAAGTTGCCTGTCCAACGACGAGCTGGGAAATTCTCTCTGAATGTTGAAATCACTTCCACTTTTAAGTCATTCAACTGATTGGATAAAAGCACTACTCACTGATATTGTAATCTCCCTGATTGATGCAGATGTAATCAGCCATCCACGCAGTAAACTCACTGGTGATTGAAGTCCATAAATGCTCTTGTATTACAATTAGCCCAGTGCTTGCTGGAACAAACACCTGGACACAACTACTTGGCCGAGTTGACACATTAGCCTAACCATCACAGTCATTATATATTAATAAAGAGGTAATTCACCAAGAAAAATCTATATTAAATATTTATGCAACTAACCTGGGTTTTCCAAGATACATGAGGCAAACACTGGCAAAACTAAAGAGAGAAATAGACATGTCTCTAGAATAATAGTTGGAGACCTCAATACATTACTTTCAGCATTGCATAGAACATCTGGACAGAGAATAAATAAGGAAACAGAAAGCTTGAATAATATGATAACTGAGCTAGACCTAACAGACATTTATAGAGCATTACACACCAAAACAGCAGTTTATACATTCTTCTCAAGTGCTTATGATCCTTTCTCCAAGATAGACCATATGTTGGATGACAAGACAGGTCACAATAAATATTGAAAGACTGAAATTATACAAAGCACTTTTTAAAAAAACAAATCTATTTTATTGACACATATTAATGAAGCATACAATTTATTCAAAGTGTACAATCAATGGTATTTGGTATAATCACATAGTTGTGCATTTATCACTTCAATCGTTATTAAAGCATTTTCATTGTTTCAATAATAATAATAAACAAAAAACAGACAAAGAAGAAAATTCCTCACCTCTCAATCTCTCTGTTTCCCCTGCTGTATATAGCTGCTATTTCTGGTAATTCTTGCACAATTATTTGTTTATTAAGCAGTTTTATTGAGATATATTCACAAACATATGATCTATCCAAAGTGTATAATCAATGGCATTGTTTTAGCTGTTAAAAAGGCCTTTATTGTAAAATTGTAAAATAAATGGAAAAATAGATTCAAAGAAATTACAAATTTTAAACAAGACTGTAGGGCCAGGTTAGATTCAATATAATCAATTATAAAAAGTAAATACCATAGCAACATACCTTTATGAAACTAAATAATAATTCAAATAGAATTATAACATAATTCTAATTTTTATATTACATCTCTAACTATTGGACATAATAATCTCTAAGAATGAAATAAATTGTTGGTTTAGTTATTTAATTTCCTTTTAGCCATAATTCTTTCTAGATAATCAATCCTATTTGGGAATTCTTCACGTCTTATTGGAATGAATTACAGCAGATAACAATTTGCCAACTCATAATTTTATGAGGCAGAAAAACTCAAAATCTTGTTCAACAGTAGTCATGCTAAATCATTATTGATCCAGATAGATTATTTTCATTAAAGAGTATGAATAAGAAAGGGTTAAAGAAAAATTAAGTATCCAAAAATATCTCTTCTCCAAGTGTTTATTTTGTATGAAAAAAAATTATAGAATACTGATCACAGGAACAATTTGCCAGTTGCACTGAGTAATTATTATTTATAATACTTTATAATAAATGTTGTTATTTTACATTTATCTTGTCTACTCCAGCTCTTTTTTGGTTACTGTTTGCATGGAATACCTATTTCCAATCTTTCACTTTTAACCCGGTAGTGTCCCTACATCTGAGGTGGGTCTCTTGTATGCAACATATAGATGGCTCATATTTTTTAATCTATTCTATCAGTCTATGTCTTTTGATTGGGGAGTTCAATCCATTAACATTCAGTGTTATTATCATAAAGGCATTACTTACTTCATCCATTTTGTCCTTCAGCCCTCTGTTGTCATATCATTCTATTGTCTGTCTTCTTATCCTTTAGTTTACCTTTTCCAATAATCTTCATTTCTAAATTCTTCTGCAAATCTCTCATCCTTGCTTTTTCCTTTCAGGTTGCAGCACCTCCTTTAGTATCTCTTGCAATCTGGTCTTTTGGTAAAATATTCTATCAGTTTTTGTTTGTCTGGAAAGACCTTGAACTCACCCTCATTTTTGAAGGACAGCTTTTTACTGGATACAGAAGTCTTGGCTGGCAGTTTTTTTCTTTCAGTACCTTAAATAAATCTTATCAGTTTCTTCTCTCCTCCTTGATTTCTGATGAGAGGTTGGCACTTAATCTTATCGAGTTTCCCTTGTATGTGATGCTTTGCTTTTCTCTTGCTACTTTCAGAATGCTGTCTTTATCTCTGCTATTTGTCATTCTGAATAGTAAGTGTCTTGGGCTAGGTCTGTTCAGATTTATTCTGTCTGGGGTGCACTTTCCTTCTTGGATATTGATATTTATGCCCTTCATAAGGGCTGGGAAGTTTTTGGTCATTATTTCCTCAAATATGCTTTCTGCCCCTTTTCCATTCTCTTCTCCTTCTGGGATATCAATAATGTGAATGTTTGTGCATTTCACATTGTCATTTGATTCCTTGAGACTCTGTTCCATTTTTTCCATTCTCTTCTCTTTCTGATCTCCTGTCTTTGCCAGTTCAGATGTTCTGTCTTCAAAATCACTAATTCTGTCTTAAAGCAATTCAAAACTGCTCTTATATGCCTCTAATGTATTTTTAATCTCATCCATCATGTCTTTCATTCCCATAAGGTCTGTTACTTTTCTTTGCAGGCTTTCAAATTGTTCTTTATACTCTCCCAGTGACTACTTAATAGTCTATTTCTTTAGTCATATTTTCTTTAAATTCTTTGAAGTGATTTAGGAGAGTTGTGTGTTTATCACTAATTAATTGTATTAAATCCTGTATCTCTTCAGGATATTTGGTTTATTCTTTTGGCTGGGCCATGTCTTCCTCTTTCCTAGTATGGCTTGTAATTTTTTACAGATGTCTAGGCATTTGAATATGTTGGTAAATTTACTCTGATGGCTCATTTCTCTCTTACCTATTGTTTTGTTTTTTTCACAACTCTTCTTTGATATTTGGTTCAATTTATCCTCAGTCTTTAAAATTGCCCAGCTTAAGTTTTCAAAATCCGGGACTTACTATTGGGGCACAGATTTTCTCCCAGGGGTTGGATACAGAGAGCACGAACAGTTTTTGTCCAGGTAATTTCCATACCGGCCAGCAGATGGCCCTGATCAATGCACCTTTCCATGGAGGTGTTTCAGTCTTGGCTTTCCTGTGTTCCTGTGTTCCTGTGTTGAATCTCCAGATCAGAGATCCAAAGCAGGCTCTGCTGGCCAAATTCACTGAAGAAAAGCACCCTGACCTCCCCTCCCTTTTCCTTTGTAGCCACTGACAGGAAGGAAGATGTCTTTTCCCCTCTCAGTCAGCTGCAGTGAGCCAGATGTTTTACCCCAGCTTAGTATCTTGGGGGTGAGGGAGAGTAGCCCTTTCCATCTGCCACAGGGGCTTGGTAACTCATATTTGTCATTTTGGTTTCTTAGTCTCTCTATCCCTCATCCTCCTGGGAGTTGTATAGCACTGTCCTGGTCTGCTGACCTTCAAAGCAGATCACTCGGACAGCTTTTGGCTCTTTCTCTATTGTTTTTGTGAGAGCATTCAGCTCTGCCTGCTAGTCCGTAGCCATCTTCCCACAATCTTCCCAAAGCACTTTTTAAAAATCATAATGGAATGGAGTTGGAAATCAATAATGGGTGGAAAAAGGAAAAATTCACAAATATATGGAGATTAAACAACACACTCCTAAACAATCAGTGGATCAAAGAAGAAATTGCAAGAGAAATCAGTAAATATCTCAAGATGAATGAAAATGAGAAGAAAACATATCAAAACCTATGGGATACAGCAAAAGCAGTGCTGAGAAGGAAACTTAAGCAGTTTTTAAATGCTTACATTTTTTAAAAAAAGAAAGAACCAAAATCTAAGATATGACTGCACACCTGGAGGAACTAGAAAAAGTACAGCAACCTAATCCAAAACCAGGCCAAAGGAAAGAAATAGTAAAGATCAGAGCAGAAATAAATGAAATCAAGAACCATAAAAAAATAAGAGAGAATCAACCAAACCAAAAGTTGTTTCTTTGAGAAGATCAACGAAATCGACAAACCCTTAGATAGACTGACAAAGAAAAAAAAGAGAAAAGATGCAAATAAATAAAATCAGAAATGAGAGGCGTGACATCATCACTGTTAGCGATTGTAAGAGGATGCTATGAACAACTGTACACCAACAAACTAAACAATGTAGATGAAATGGACAAATTCCCAGAAACACATGAACAATTTACACTGACCCTAGAAGAAATAGACGATCTCAACAAAAATGAGTCATAAGTAAAAAGATTGAAACAGTCATCACAAGCCTCCCAAAGATGAAAATTCCAGGACCACATGGTTTCACAGTGAATTCTAGCAATCATTCAAAGATGATTTAATACTAATCTTGCTCAAGCTTTTCCAAAAAATTGAACAGGAAAGAATGCTACCGAACTCATTCTATGAAGCCAATATCACCCTAATACCAAAGTCAGATAAAGATATTATGAAAAAAGAAAATTATAGACCAATATCTCTAATGAATATGGATGCCAAAATCCTCAACAAAATACTTGCAAACAGAATCCAAAAGCACATTAAAAGAATTTTATACCATGATGAAGTGGGTTTTATCCCAAGTATGCAAGGGTGGTTCAACACAAGGGAATAAATTAATGTAATAAACCACATTAATAAATTGAAGGAAAAAAATCACATCATCCCTTCGATTGATGCAGAAAAGGCATTTGACAAAATACAGCATTTTTTCCTGGTAAAAGCACTCTAAAAAGACAGGAATAGAAGGAAGCTTTCTCAATATAGTAGAGTATATTCATAAAGTGCATATATATGAAAAACCCACATCTAACATTGTACTCAACTGTGAAAGACTGATTGGGAACAAGACAAAGATGCCACAGTCACCACTATTATTCAATATTATGCTAGAATTTCTAAGTAGAGCAATCAGGCAAGAAAAATAAATAAAAGGTACCCATATAGGAAAGGAAGAAGTAAAACTTTCACTTTTGCTGATGTTATGATCCTATACCTAGAAAATCCTGAAATATCTACAGCAAAGCTACTAGAACTAATAGATGAGTTCAGGAAAGTGGTGGGATACAAGGTATTTGTTGTCTACTGAGAAGGAAACTAAGAACTTGGCTAACCGTCTCATGATATGGGGAGTTTACTGGGTAATTTTAATATTATCAGGCAGTGCCGAGGAAGGAATTCATATGGGCCATCAAGCCCTTTAAAGACAGGAAAGTCTGGGGAAGGACATGGTGTTTGTGTGGCCTTTGTACCACTCCCCTGCCCCCACTACTCAGTGTGAGAAAAGGTTATCATTCCTTGGCTTTCAAGGCTTTCTCTCAGGGAAATATTTTCCTTTGTTCTATTTATGCCACAGGTCCAGACAAAGGCACTCAGTAACCCATTGCTTGGACACTGATATTCCAGTCACAGTGGAAGGGTAGCTTTGTGCATCAGCCTGACATGGACTGGCATATCATGTTATTATAGAAAAGAAAACACGATTGCTTTAGATTTGTAAAAATTAAAAGGCACTATTGCTGCACATAAAAGAAAAACCCTCAGCTTTTTTTTAGCCCATGCTTTAGTTTTAACAGGAAGACAGAAAGCAAGCTGAACTATAAACTTGCCTGGTTGTAGGAAATAATACTTTCTTTAGCCTTTTGTTTCAGAGAGTAGAGGAATGAGTGGGAAATAAGGGTGTGAAAAAGAGGCTGGACACAGTGGTGCTGCCTACTGAATTACTTTCTACCTTGGAGGTAAGACTGTTGCTTTGAGTATATTCTCCAAAAATTGGTAGTGAACTCAATGAAGTTTAAACATTGCCTTGAAGAGTATTTGGCAATAAGGAAATGGATCTGAGTCACAGCACCCAGGGCTTGGGCAAGGCCTAGCAGATTAGGATAATATGGTATATTCCAGATGGAGTGACTCTGTCCTGGGTTTATCTGAGTATTTGCAGATAGAGAAACAGTGGTTGGAGCAGTGTGGTGGTCTTGACAATGATAGAAAGAGGAAGGAGAATGAATAATGTGTTATGCATGTACATGGTGGAGGAGGACATATACACATGGGTAGGAGACATTTTAGTAGAATAGTTAAGAATATAGGCACTGACAATAAATTGCTTGCGCTCAAATCCTTTCACTTACTAGCTGTAGGCCTTAGGCAAATTACTTAACCGCTTTAAGCTTTGAGTTTCTTATTCTGAGACTATTATTCTCTCCAAATCTATTATTCCTCATCTGTAAAATTGGGATAATAATAGTAGGAGTAACACAAGGTTTTTTTTGACAATTAAATAAGATAACTTATGCAAAGCACTCAGCCCATAATAAGTGCTTAATAAATGATAATCATTATGCTGAGTAAATATGCCTATTATAGCTGACATAAATATTAGATGGAAGTAAGGACCATCAACAGATTTATAGCTAGACATATGATGAGTGGATTTGGTGAGCTCTGAATGAAGACATCCTCTGCCCCCTGTTTTAATTTCCCAGCTGCTAAAACAAATACCATTCAAAGGGTTGGCTAACAACAGGAATTTATGGGCTCACTATTTCAGAGGCTCAAAGGCTTGCTTTCTCCCAAGGTCATTGGTATCTTCTATCTGGTCAGCAATCTTTGGGGTTCCTGGCTTTTCCATCACATGGCACTGCACATGGTGATTGATGTCTTCTTTCTCCTCCCAGTTCCATTGACTTCTAGCTTCTGGCTGCTCCTCATGGCTTCTCTCTCTCTGTGTGTGCCTGAATTTCGTTCTGTTTATAAACAACTCCAGTAATCTGGATTAAAGCCCAAACTGGTTCAGATAGGCTACCCACCTTAACTGAAGTAACATCTTTAAGAGATGCTATTTATGATATGTCCACACCCACAGGACCAGGGGTGAAACCTGCCTTTTATGCCTTTTGTGGGGACATGATTCAATCCCAAACACCTCCTTTTCCCATATTAATACTAATATGGTTTCCAATAATTTTGAACCTATTAAATGCCAGGCAGAGTTCTAGAAGTTTTTTTTAATAAACTTTTATTTTGGAATAGTATTAGATTTACAGAAAAGTTGTGAAGATTGTATAGAGAGTTCCTACAACCCCCCCCCCCACCTATTTCCTCTATTATTAGCATATTTCATTAATATGATGTATTTATCACAATTAATGAATCAATATCGATACATTATTATTAAATAAAGTTCATATTTTATTTATATTTCATTAGTTTTTATCTGTCTTTTTTTCTGTCCTAGGATTTGATCCAGGATAGCACATTTTACCTAGTTTTTATGTCTTCACTTAGGCTGCTCTTGACTGACACTTTCTCAGACTACTTACTTTTGACGACCTTGATAGTTCTGGAGAGTACTGGTCAGATATTTTCTAACATGTCCCTCAATTTATGTTTGCCTGGTGTTTTTCTCATGATGAGATGAAATTTGTGGGTTTATGGGAGGAAGACCACAGAAGTAAAGCACCATTCCCCCTCTCTGCTCTCTATTCTATACTATGCTTTTTCAAAGGAAGTCAGTATGTGCATCCCACACTTAAGGAATGAGCAGTTATGCCCCACCTCTTTAAAGGCAGATTATCTACCTAAATTGCTTGGAATTCAGAATTCTTCAGTACTAGATATTTGTCTTTTCTCCCTCATTTACTTATTTAGTCAATCATTTATATCAACATGGACTCATGGATATTTATTTTTATACTTTGGGTTATAATCCAATACTATTTTACTTATTTTCTTGCTCAGATTGTTCCATTGTTGGCCATTAGGATCTCTTTCATTTGGTTCATGGGACTTTGATATACCCTTATGTTTATTTATTTTGCCATTCCTTACTACAAGATACTCCCAGCTCCTCTTGTATATTTCCTGCCCCTGTCCTAGAACTGACCATTTCTCCAAGGAGCTCTGGTTCCTTTTATTAGAGAATGCTATCAGAAACCAAGATCTGTGTGCTAGGTGTGCTCGTTGTTACTGGGGTGGTATTACTTCTGGGCCCTCTCAGTTGACAGAGCAAGGAAATAAATGTCTGAGTATACTAACTCTTTTATACACATATATCTGTAAATATTTCTATAGATATATATCTATATCTGTATCTATATTAAGCTAAACATGAGTTCACATTGATGCCTCCATCTCATCCATTATTACATGGATCATTTCCTTGCTTGTCTGTAACTTTCTACTCCCACCATCAGCCATGCATTTACTTAATCATTCAATTCCAAGATACATATATAGTGGTTTCATAAATGTTCACCCATATCCCATCAACTAGAGTATAGTGCTTATTTATAGTTCATTTTGCCTTTTGTCTTACAGAGTCCACACATTTTCAAAGTTACTTGGGTCATATGCTGACTTGGAGCTGTTTTCCCCAGAAAAACATAATTCATTTCTGTGGGTGTAAACCCATTGTAAATAGGATCTTTTAATGAGATTACTTCAGTTAAGGTGTAGCCCAAACAAATAAGGATGTATTTTAATACTATTATTGGAGGCCTTTATAAGCAGAATGAAATTCAGACCGAGAGAGAAAAAGTGACTAAGAGCAGCCAGAAGCTGGAAGTCAACAGAACTGAGAAGTATGTGCATTAACATGTGACAGAAAAGCCAAGGACCAAGGATCACCAGCAATCAGCCACAGAACTCTACAGTCTTCTGGGAGAAAGCATTGCCTTGATGACACCTGAATTTTGGACTTCTCCTAGCCTCAAAAGCATGAGCCAATAAATTCCTATTGTTTAAGCCAACCCATTGCATGGTATTTACTTTGGCATCCAGGAAACTGAAACAGGTCAGCACCTTTTCCACCTGTTCAGTGAGATTGTTTCATTCATTTGTAATACAGTTGGATTCTTTTGTCATGGTCTGCATTCCATCCCAGGACCCATTACCTTCTAAATGACTTTTAAAAATAAGTATCCATTAAAGTTTGCTCTTTGTGCTATAAAATTCGATGGGTTTTAACAAATGTATATTGCCATGTATCTATCATATTATCATATAGAATAATTTCGTTGCCCTGAAAATCCCCTAGGCTTCACCTATTCAGACCTCTCCCACCCCCGAACTCCTGGCAACCACTTATCTTTTTACTGTCTCTATAGTTTTGTTTTTTCCAAATGACCTGTAAATTGAATCATACATAATTTAGCATTTTCAGACTGGCTTCTTCACTTAGCAATGTGCATTTAAGATTCATCCATGTCTTTGTGTGGCTTCATAGCTCATTCCTTTTATTTCTGAATAGTCCTCCTTTGTATAGATATCCTTTAACCTATTGAAGGGCATTTTGGTTATATCCAGTTTGGGACAATTATGAATAAAGCTGCTATAAACTTTCACATGCAGGTTTTTGTGTGGACATAAATTTTCAAATCAGTTGAGTAAATACTGCTGAGTGTATGTTGAACTTTTAAATAATTGCCAAACTTTCTTCCAAAGTGGCTGTAGCATTTTCCACTACTGCCAACAATGAATGAGAATTCCTGTTACTCTGCATCCTCATCAGAAATTGGTATTGATATATTTTTTAAATTTTTGTCATTCAGTTATGTTATAGTGGTATCTTGTTGTTTTGTTTGCATTTCTCTAGTGACAAGTGATGCTGAACATCTTTTCATATGCTTATTTGACATCTGTATATTTTCTTTGATGAGATGTCTGTTCAGATATTTTGCCCATTTTTTAAAAATTAGGTTGTTTGGTTTCCTATTGCGAATTTTAAAAGTTCTTTGTATACTTTGGATACAAGTACTTTACCATATATATGTTTGGCAAAACTATAAGTTTTTATATAGCATATTAAGATATAGCCTCATAATGGACCTGTAGTATAATTATTTTCATTTTACTATGAGGAAATGAGCCACAGAAACAGTATCTTGTCCTAGTTACATAGCTAGTAAATGACAGAAATAGAATTTAAAACCTAGTCCATTGGGGGCGGATGTGGCTCAAATGGTTGGGCATCCATCTGCCATATGGAGGGACCTGGGTTCGATCCCCGGGACCTCCCGGTAAAAAAATATATATATATATAGAAGGCGCATGGGCTGCCAGGCTCTGTGTGCAGCTGAGCCGTTGGGCCTCAGGGGCCATGCAGCAGGATGATGACGTAACAAGAGAGAGACAAGACGAGATGCTCTGAAAGCTCCAGAAGCCAGGAGCTGAGGTGGCGCAGGCAGCAGAACACCTCTCTCCTACATCGGAGGTCTCCAGGATCGAATCCTGGTGAAGACTGGAGGAGGAGGATGAGAAGAGATGGCAGGAAACAGACACGGAGAATTGCCCAGCAAATGGACACAAAACAGCAAATGGGGAAGGGGGGGTTTCAAATGGATAAAGTAAATAAATAAATCTTTAAAAAAAAAAAAAAAAAAAAAAACCTAGTCCATGCTAATCTACAGCCCATGCCATCTTCTAAATGTAGTGTTAGGCTTGATGAATATAAATATAGCTTTCCTGACTGTTCAAGGATAGGCAGGGATTGATGATAATAGAAATAAATATAGTTGGATTAGCAGTGAGGATAGCTAAATTTCAGCAACTAGGGATAAACTTAAGAGGGTATAGTTGTTCAATCTTCTATAGTTTTGCCTTATCCCACCCAACCCTATTCCTCAAACTACTTGCCTCTACCAGTACAAAAAATAAGAACTAAGTAAATCCAATATAATAGGAAAGAGAAAGCAGAGGTTATTTTAAGTTTGGGGTTGGAAGGAAAGGGGAGAGTGGGTGGACATTCTATATCATCTATAATATACTCAGGAATTGCTATGCCTGTTATTGGGTTCTTAGGGGAAACTGTGCTGTTTCTTTCTTTGGAGGTTCCTAAAATTACTCCTAAATTATGAAAGAATGCTAAGCTTGTGCTGGGCACAGTGGAAGGGTAGTAGAGTGTAAAAAAAAGTAAAATACAGGCCTAGTTCTCATGAAGGTTGAAATCTAGGAACACAAAAATTATATATCTGAAAATACTGGAAACATAGTATCATTGTTCAGGATTGAATATAAATATAATTGGAGTGCAGATAAGGGATTACAGAAAAGAATCTGCTCTTTAAATGTTGTTATTCCTAGTGTTCCATCTTCAAGTCTTTTTCTCTACACAGTCCGTGGGTGATCCCATGATGTCAGCTACTGTATAATTCCTCTAGTTTGATCTCTATCCTGAGTTTCAGATTCTTTTTATAGCTATGGTTGGACAGTTCCCAAATCTAATTCAGCACCTCTTAAATTCAACTCATTGTCCAACCCCCCACCCCAATCTCCACCTTTATCCTCCTTCTATATTTATTATCTCAGTTAGTAGATTCATATGCAGTATAGTTTCTCATATTAAATAAGTGTGATTCAGCATCTATACTTCCTTGTCTATCACCTTGCTCCATACCCAGTATCTATGGTCATTAAATTCCATGGAGTTTGTCTTTGAAACATTTCTCAAACCCATCTCTATTTACCATCACCACATTTATGTCTCCATAGGTCCCAATGAAATCTAATGGGTCCCATACCCATTAAGCTTTAAGCTTCTAAATAGAATTCCTGAATTTAATGTCTCTTTCCTTTAGTGTGCCCTGCACCCTGATGTCATGTTGACCAGAACTCTACATCTAACATGTATTGCTAAAACTGTTCAATATCTGAATCCTAGCATGACATGTAACTTCCAAGCCTGGCTCCCAACTGATTTCTCCAGCTTTTTCTTCCAACTGCCATTTTCTCCCTTTCTCCATATCTTAAACTCCATCTACACAGAATTTATTACTATTAGTGAACACCATGCTCTTTTGTTACTTTGAGATACATGGACATCTAAAGCTAGGATTTCTACTTGGGAAATGTCCCACCGTTCTTCACCTGAAAAACTTCCACTCCTTCTTTATTACCTAACTTGAAAATCAACTAGTGTTTACTGAGAGCCTATGAGGTACAAAGAGCAACAGAGCCAACATAATATAATCTTATAATATAATATAATGTAATATAATCTATATAATGATATCAGTAAGGGTCTTTGTACTAAACAGTTTTCTCTTTTTTACCTTCTAAAATGTAATCATTTCTGGGAAAATAGCACATTAAGTCTTTACTCATTAGGAGCATTACTTCATGAAAATGTTTTCCCCAATAACAGGAGGGTCATGTCAGAAGGAAAAACCAATGCTGAGAGAGAATAAAGAGTCAACGAAAGGGAAATAGGAAGAGATACTAAGAATAGATGGCCTGTTAACAATTTTCTTTAGCCTGATAAAAACGCAGTAGTCCACAAGTGCATCTTAACTTGGTGATAGTAAGAAAATAAATTGTCAAGGCACAGAAAAAGCTAAAGATTTCTGAGTTGCATCTGAATAATCTCAGAGACTTGTAGTATGTCAGACATAAAAGCAGGGCTAAAGTTTCACAGGAAAGAAGAACAAAAGGGCACAAAGTCTCAAACTTAGCTCTTCTTGGAATGGTTTTGTGGTAAAGATCCCTTTGTGTGTAGGGGCTCCATTAGGCTGAATGTCAAGGTTGGGGTGAATAATCAGGCAATTTAGAGTGAACTAAATATCCCTAGAGAGAGCATATAGTTTCAGAGGTATACTGTATAGGAAGCAGGAAGATGTGGAAGACAGACTTTTTTAAGAATGTTAGTTCTTTTAAGAATATTAGGGTTTTATTTTTCAAAAATGTTAGATTTCTCAAACAGGTCTTTGCCCTACTGCTGCCAGGGAGATTTGTTCCATTTGTCAATAGATAAAACTAATAAGAGGATATTGCATAGAAAATGATAACAATAGCTTACATCTGTATAGAGCCTTGTTTACAAAATGCTGGGCATAAAATCCCTCCCTATTTCCCTTTCTTTGATTCCATATTCTCTCTCAGCATTGGTTTTTTCTTCCCACATGACCCTCTTGTTATTGGAGAAAACATTGTCTGAGAGTGTACCCTGTTTTTGCCTTCGAGATGCTTATTACTGGTGTGAACATATAACTTATTTTCTGACGTGGAAAACTTTTGCAAATGATGGAAGATGCTATTAATAATTATGCAGGGACAACAAGTGTAAACTGGAAATGTTCCAAGCACACCAGGATGTATATTCACCTGCTTATCATCTAATTACAGAATTACCAAAGCCCAGCTGGGTGTAAAGTCACAATGCGAAACTGTAGGTTATAATGGATCCAGAGATCAAAGCAGACTTCTAATCTTGAGGATTGAAGCAGCTAGAGTTGTTGGCTACACATGACGGCCAAGTACAAGTATGAATTGCCTATGGAATTAGTTGGACAAAGATTTATGGTTCTCTAAATGAAGTGGCTAATACAAAAACATTAACCCTATAGAATTAAATCTCTGAAATAGGAGAGATGAGAAATTGAAATGTGTTATAACTTAATGCTTAATAAAAACAAAACACTTACAAATAAATAAATAAATAAAAACCATAGCCATTGCTTTTCAGAATCTTTTTTTTTTTTTTTAAAGCATTTTTAACCACCAGTGCAGAATATATTCCAAGTTAAGAGTTCTGTGTTTCTTAGAGTTTTATAACTATGCTGTTTTTACTCAGAGGTTGACTGGACAGCCAGGCAACCACAGCAGATGGTTCTTATTTGTGAATAACATTATATTTAGATTCCCTTGGTTCTCGCCACTTTTGGCCTAATATGGATTCACATTGTTCATTGAGGAGAAATATAGTTTTGTATTAGTTGCTTGTAGTTTCTATTCTACTATGAGGACAAGGGATAAAATAATTTATGTGTTTTTAAGAATGGACAATCCTACTATCATTACCAATAACATCTTTTATATGTATAGCACTTTACAGAACAAATGCATTCAAATACATAATTTTATTCAAATGCCCCACTGAAATCGTGGGAGATAGGAAGTATTATCCCCATTTTACAGATAAGGAATCTTGTACTCAGAAATGTTGGCCCAGGTTCTCACTCAGAATGGGAAGACTGCTTTTAGGTTTACCATATATATCCCATGCTTGATAAAATTGTATTAGGATTCATTCATTCAGAAAGGTAAACACTTATTGAGAACCAAGTGTACAGTGTTGAGAAATGAGATGATAGAGGATAGGAAGAGGTAAAGACATCTAGGACAATTTATGCTATGTGATAAGCTTATACTAATAATTTAGCAGGTGAATAGATTGCTGAATAGTTCATCTAGGTTACTCATAATGAACAAATAAACTTTTATTTTGTCTTTTGTTTTCACTAAATTAATTACTTCTTTCTGGGACTTTAATCTTTTCTTTGGTACTTGGCTACCCATTGTGACTGGAAACCACAAATCTGTCTAGTTTTGCTTTCATTGGTATATAATGTAGACTTGGAGAATCACTAATTCTAATTTGTTTAAGGACTTAGATCATTGTTTCTCAACCACAAAAAGTTTTATCGCCCATGGGACATTTGGCAATGCCTGGAAACATTTTTGGTTGTCTTAATCTGGAAGGGGTGCTACTGGCATCTCATGTATAGAGGCCAGGCACGTAGCTAAACGTCCTTCAATGACAGAACAGCCTTCCGCAATAATTATGCAGCCCAAAATGTCAGTAGTGCTGAAGTTGAGAAACTCTGGCTTAAATGAAGATAGTACTTTATATTCTATGTAATACTGTTGTCTTGGTTTGGTTTCCTTCCAAATAGAGTCTAAGATAAGGACTTGAGTGTAGGAAACAAGAGTGAGGGAGTGGCAAAAGTGAGACAGAAAAAGATGACAAGTCAATATATTATTGTATATTATGTATATTATACATTATTGAGGTTGCTGTTGAGGGCAACACGGGCTGAATTCTATCTGGACCTTCTAAGGAACATACAGAATGCCTCCATGAATTGTTCTCCCAAGGATGGGGCAAGGGAGTATTTACTCACTGTGTTAGTCAGCCAAAAGGGGTGCTGATGCAAAGTACCAGAAACCTGTCGGCTTTTATAAACGGTATTTATTTGGGGTAAGAAGCTTGCAGTTACAAGGCCCCAAAGAGTCCAACTCAAGGTACCATAAGAGGTGCTTCCTCACCAAAATCTGTTGACACATGTTGGAGCAAGATGGTTGCTGATCTCTGCAAGGGCTCAACCTTCCTCTTCCTCTTAAGGTTCCATAGGCCCAGCTTCTTCTGGTTTCAGCTGTAGGCTGGTATAGGGCTCAGCTGCTCTGTTCTCTTCAGCTGCAAACTATCAGGTGAATGGCTCATTCAAAACTAATTCTCAGGGCTCCAGCATAAAAACTAAATTCTCTCCTCTGCTGTGTCTTTTTCTGTGTTCTCCTGGGTACATATTTCTGTGTGTCTCCTTGATTGAGTGTCCATTTAAGCACACAAAGGGAGTGAGGACTCAAACTGAGTTGCCCTAATAACATGGTCATTAGCCTCATCTTAACATAATTTAATCAAAGTCATCTCACCTGAATCTAATACAATCAAAGGGTATTATACTCAGAGGAACAGACCAGTTTACAAACAATCAAATATCTTTTTTGGAATTCATAAATAATATCAAACTGCTACACTCACCAATCCTAACTTTGCATTGGCTGAGAGATGCCTCTGGGAACTTAAATGTCCTCATACTTCCAGGTTGTGATTATGGGTGGGCCCACTAGACTTTTGTGCACTGGAGGTGGTCCTGGGGTAGAAAGAGGAAATATGTGCTGCACACTGTAAGTGGGATCCTATCAATGTGAGCTGAATCTGAGTTTCCACAGAACTGTCCACCACAGTTGAGCTGAAGTGAGAGGTGGATTTCAGGCATTGATATGGGACACCAGAGGCATCTGCCACAGTTAGCATAGAGAAAATGCAGTTGTTTCTAGATAGCATGGTTTGTTTTAATACTGACTATTTTTCAGAATTGAAATTCAGTTTATTTTGTTATGGTTGCCCTTTTACTATGCATCAAAAAAAAAAAAGATTTACTCAGCAAATTGAAACCATAAACAAGATTTTGGAGCATCTGATTATTTAAAAAATTGTTTAGGACTCAAGCACCTTCTAGGTTAACAAAGCATGTTCAGAATAAAACAGTTTTTTCTAAGTATGTATTAACTTTCTCTTCTTCCACAATCTAAAATTAATAAAATTTATGCTATGTATTTAAAATTGTAAACATATTTACAATCACTAATCCAGTTATCCTGGGTTAGTGATTCCCCTTTTCTTTCTCTTTCCCTTTCTCTTCTTCAGTGCTGGAGATTGCAGATTGATAGATGTAGACCATGGTAAACAAGGAATTTTATTGGTTTTGTGCTTTGAAGAATCTGTTGATGTTGGAAATTTTATTCTAGGTTTGGATCTTGACACAGGCTTATTACATTAATTTGTATTTTTTACTAGCTGTGCATAAAACAGGCAGGAAATTGTGATCCAAATTTCTCTTCCTAATGTCAACAAGTACATATCCACTAAGTATTAGAACCTTAAAGAAAGGACTCTTTCTTTATATATTAAACTTAAATTATAGTAAGCAATTCCAGATAGACAACCCTCCAACACCTAAGATGAATGTAGCTGACCATTAACTCCCTTGCTCCTAGAAAAGCTACTCACAGAAGAATCTCAGAATCAGCCTAGATTCGCCATTTCCTGGGATTGTGGAGGGAAGCAAAGTGACTGCTATATCCCAAGTCAAACATACTGCTAGTAATAATAATGGCAAACATTTATTGAGGGATTTGCCAGCTATTCGCCTGTTTGGCATCAAATCCATTTACTCCCTTTCCCAGCAAGTTATATTTCCCAGACTCCCTTACCAGTTGGCTCTTGGCAAGTTTCAGAGAATAGAGGCACTGGCAGGAGATTGGAGCTGGAGCCAGATTGGAACTCCCGTTTCTATAGTTTCAGGTGGGATATCCAGAAGTGGCTACGTCTTTCTCATGGGTCCAGCTCCTTTCAGGAAATCACAGCTCCCAGGCTATGTGAAAACTACCTCCCCCCTTTGTCCTTCCAGTCCTAGGAGTGCTAGGAGCTTCCTGCTTTTATTAATCTCTAGATTACTTCATAGTCCTCTGTTTGACCTTTTAACACTTCTAACATATTTGAAAATAGTTCTCCAGGGTTTGGTTTTTCTGCCTAAATCCTAATTTTTCTAAGTACTTTGTATGTATTAACTCTTATCCATATAACAATTCTATGAAGTAGACATAGACTCCAGTTTATGGAGGAGTCACTGGCATCTTGCCAAATGTCTGGTGATTCCTCTGTTTTTAGTAGGGCAAGTAGCCAAGGGGCTGCTATGTCACCCTCCATGAACTCCTAAGATCCACTTTATTTTCTCTTTTTCACTAAATTGCTTTTCCTTTGTTGCCTCTACAGAGTCACTCACTGGCTTCTCTTGGTTCCTCTAGGGCACTCAGTGTATCCAGAGGGTGCCACCTACTCTGGTTTTTCTCCCTTTCTCATTTCTCCCCTTTGCCAATTCCATTGATGCCTAAGGATGGGTCAGAGATACCTCACATAATAACACGTTGTTGACTATGATGATGAATTAAATAATTCCCAGAAGAAATCCACCATCTTCTCCAATACAACATTTTTATAACTATGTACTGTCTCTCCACTTGGGAGTCTATCACTACACCATGAAATTTTATATTTCCATGTATTTTTTTCTCTTACTTTTTTCTTTGCTTGAAATCTCTTTCCCTCTCTTTCCTTTTGGTGAAATCTTACTTATTTTGAAAGGCAAGCTCTGGCTTAAATGCTACCTATTCCAATTCCCATAACTCTACCTCTCAACCTCTATCCCAGATAGAATGGATCACTTTCTACCCTTTACTTCCATTTTACCTTGTTCAACCCTCTAATCCAGTTCCCAGTGTGTGCATGTCTGTCTTCCTAGTAAACATGACAGTAGAGAACATATTTTTACTTTTGTGTTTCCTGTCACCTTCAGCAAAGTTTTGTTGTTTAATTAGAGAAAGCAGTTTTGTTGACCTTATTCTAAGAAATCTAGGAGTTATGTGATGAAAAGTAAGTGATGTTTAGTGAATCCTTAAGTAGGTGAAACTATTTTCCTTTAGAGACCTGGTTTTTATCCTTTTAATTTAACATGTTATAAATGAAAAATTTAATGATTTCCATAATAAGCAATTGTTTTGGTTTGCTAAGGGCTGCCAATGCAAGATATCAGAAATGGATTGGCTTTATAATGGGAATTTATTAGGGTAAAGTCCTACAGTTCTGAGGCTGTGAAAAATGTCCAAATCAAGGGATCATCAAGAGATACTGTCGCTCCAAAAGTCAACTCTTGTTTGTCCTGGATTCATGCCATGTGGCAAGGAAAAATGGCTCTCTGCCTTCTCTTTCAGGCTCATTTCTCCCCGAGCTCAGCTGTGGGCCATCAGGCAAATGGCTCGTTTCTACCCTCTCCTCTGGGCTTCATTGCTTCATCTTGACTGCTCCACTGATTCCAACCTCCAACCTCCAGCCTCCCTCTCAGCCTCTCAGGGTGTCTCTGTCTGTCTACAGCTGCAGGTAATCCTGGAGTCCTCTATCACATGGTAGGATAAACTGGCAGCTTTTCCTATCTTCTCTCCTCCATTTATATAGGACTCCAATAAAGGATTACGACCCACCCTGGGTCCCACAATCAAATCAAAGGCCCCCAACTGAAGTGATCTAATCAAAAGATCCCACATAAATAGGTTTGCATGCACAGGAAAAGGTTAACTTAAGAACATGATTTTCTGGGGTCCACGAAAGATTCAAACCAGCATAGCGATTTGTATCACTGATCCTAATTTCTAACCCAAAATTGTGTTTATGTGATGGAGTTTCAATCAAAGGCCATGACTACTGACAGTAAGCTGTTCACTTTGGAATATAGGAGACACCCTGGAATGTAGGAGATAAAAGCCTAGTCTCATGATAATGAGATAGGATCTTATAATAGCTGGGTGGGGAAACATCCTGAGCTTCTCTTGAGTATTTTGTATGTTAGGTAAAGATTTACAACATCTGCTACATGCAGGAATGTAAACCCTTCAAGACTTGCTGGTTTTAGTAAAATGTAAACTGTCACTTATCTATTGCCTTTGAATATGCGATATGTATTTTGATTGGTCAAAAACCAAATAAAAGCCACGCTCTATGATGAGGCTGGGCTCTTCTCTCCATTTCGGACAGAGTCCCCTGATCCCAGTTTTTCTTCTCTTTGTCTTATTCTTTCTTTCTCATCCGCGGCACCGTTTTCACGGACCCAGTTCCAGACCAGCAACATTTATGTGACAAAGGACAACTTTACTTGATTATCTTCCTTCTTTTTTCTTGGATACAACTACTTCACAGCATTATTTTGAGGAAATATGACTGCATGGTACGGAATATTACTTTGTAAATATAAAAACTCCTGTGAAATACTCAGTGATAGAAGATAGGTAATACTAAATCAGCAATGGGTTATGAGTCTTTATTTTTAGTAGGAAGTACATTTAATGTGGAAATAGTGTACTGCTTTGGTGGTAAGGGGAAGTAATTAATAGGTATAATCTTAGCCTGTGCACACACAGTTAGGTATTATGTTTGTGACTCTTACCAAAAGATGGTAAGAGTCTTTTGCCAAATAGTTAAATGGTTCTGAAGAGCTTATTTGAGTTAACCATTCATATGTTTTCAGTTCACAGACCATTAGGTTCCCAGTCTTATTATCTTTGGATGTTTTATGAAGCTGGTCATTACCAAATCACAGTAATCACAGCTAGCTAGTTAGATAGACCTCTTGCAGAATCAAAAAGTACAGTAAATGTGTTTTTCTCATGGTGGGGCATCCAGTATAATCCAGAGAGCACTATCATAGGACCATAGCCATAAAAGCAACTTATCCATATTGTTCTCTAACTTTAGGCCAATAAATACCAGTGCTCTATCCCATGCTTTCTTCAGATTGCATGATACCACTGAGCTAATCCTTTTTCGTGTGGTTTTACAACATATTTATTTACCCCATCCAGGTCTCTGGTCTCTTTATGCCATTAATCTATAATCAGTTTTTAAGTTTAGGCCCATAATAACTGATAAAAAAAAAACATACAGGTGATTTGGTTAGAAGTACAGCTAGACTGCTGTCTTATAATTTGTGAAAATTAAGTCTTTCATACTGGAGACAGGAGAACACCCAAAAGGAAATATATGAGGGAACATGTTATAAAACTCAACAGGATTTTTAGGGATGGGTGGAAATTCTTTGACCTTGTTAGGGGCATTATAAATATCTCTGCAGCTGAGAGGAAGTAACCAACTATTGTACAAATGGGCTGGAAGAGACAATGGTAGCGGGGATCAACTTGGCGCACGACAGCGTGAGAATCTCTGAGGACTTGCTCCCCAGTGAAACTGGCAAAAATTATAAAAACAAGCAAATTAAAAAAAAAATAGTTAAAGGCTCTGGAAAGGCTCCTAAAGCACATATAGCTAATAAAGACACATCTATTCAATAAAATCTATACAAATTTGGTAAGAAAAGTGAGGGTCTGTGGCATTTGAATCAAGTCTGTTCCTTTACTCCCACCTCCCTGCTTAGCAAGACAGAAACTGCAACCTAGACTGGAGCAGCCAAGAACGCTGGTCTCTCTCCCCCCAGCTACAATTGGACAGTTTCTAGGGAGAACAGGATGTCCGCGTTTCACATCCTGCCTCCAGCTACCTGTTGGTGAAGATAAGTATTGGGTGAGTGTGGTTGAGAGAAAAAGGCTTTAATTTGGGTGCAGTGCCACTGAGAATACTAGAGTCCCAATTACCCTTGTTCCAACTTGTAAAGCAATGTTTCCGTGCCAGTATAGGCAAGCCAAGAAGACCTCAGGCTACTGCCCCCACCTCTACTCCTAAAGTGGAAGTGTTACTCAAAGACAAACTCTAGAGTCCTGGCTTTGAGATTTTGCCTAGGTGATGAAGCAGCCCATTGAGCATGGTTCCTAATCTCCTCCCAAAGGAACTGACTACATTTGCAACATAGCATAGAAAACAGAGCACTCTCAAAAACTGTGGAGGCTGTGGTGTTAGTTGTGGGGCAATTGGGAGGAGATTTGTGCATTCATGAAGATAGAGGCTAAACTGTAGGTCAGTTAGTTTGTGGGAGAGAGCTGGAGAAGGATATGGCTGAGGGGAGAACTCCTGAGGTCAGATTAAATATCAAGTACTGATATGGGGGACTATTCCTTCATAGGAGTCTGAAATTGTTTGTATTAGTCTATACAAAAATGTAGGCCCCAGGACATTCTTGGAACAACAACAACAACATAGAGTCAATAGGCTGTTAGTGGATCTTCACGATTGCCTGTGGTCAGGGAAAGAAACCAATAGACCCTTGCCAAAACCTCTGTCATCCCAGGGTGACTGTGGGCATACCTAAAGCTGCACCTCCCTGTAGAGCAAAATCAGAGGCTTCTGGGAAGCTGCTGTGGCTCAATTGATAGAGCTCCCGTTTACCATATGGGAGGTCCCGGGTTCGGTTCCCAGGGCCTCCTGGTGAAGGCAAGCTGGCCCACGCGGCGCGGTGAGCTGACGCAGCAGGACGACCCAGCAAGGGGAGACAAGCAGGCACAGAAAAACGCACAGCAAATGGACACAGCGAGCACAAGCAGCCAGGGGAGGATAAATGAATAAATAAATAAAATCTTAAAAAAAAAAAAAATTAGAGGCTTCACATTGTTCATGTGTGGAAATAGACTTCATTAAATAATCTAGTCAGTCACTAAACAAACAAGCAAATAATAACAAGTCCTGGAATTGTGTGGTGGGGGAGACCAATAGCCTGAATTACTGCAATATATTATCTAAAATTTCCAGTTTCCAACAAAAAATTATGAGATGTGAAGAAATAGGAAAGTATACCAATACACTGGAAATTTTTAAAAAGTAACAGAAACTGACTGTGAGACCAACAGAATAAAATTTTCAAAGTGGCCATTATAAATATATTCACAGAACTAAAGGAAACTATGATTTCAAAAGAAAAGAAAGTAGGAGGGGCAAGATGACAGCAGAGTAAGGTGCTCTGAGAGTCAGCTTGTCCTACAGGACAGTTAGTAATCACCCAGAGCTATCTAAAGAATCTGTTTGGGGCCCAGGAGACCAGAAGAGCATCCTGCACATCCTTGAAGGAATGGAAAGAGGAGACTGCCTATCTGCAGTGAAGATGCATGAGTAGAGTATTCCATGTCCCGAGGCCTGTGCCCATCCTCCACTGGCAGTATAAGCCACCTAGGGAGCTATTCCGTGACTGGAGTTGGAAGCTCCATTTCCCCAAAACAGGGGAGGAAGAGATAGTTGGCCACCAACTTTAGCTACTGATTAGTGAATTCAGCTGGCTAAAGTATAATCCTAACAACAGCTAAAGTTGAACCTGTCCAAGTTGGAAAGAGGCCAGTACTCACCATTTTCACTCTGACCCCAGCATGAGGGGATGTGGGGCTGATTGAAAATCACAGAGATGGTAGGGAATGGCTTCTTTCCACTGAGATCAGATTGCAGCCCTAGCCTAGGTTCTGGCAGGGAGGAAGCTGGGGGAACCAGCCTCTCCAGGCAACTGCAAGTACATTTGGCCAGCACAGACTGGATAGTCAGACAGCTGGGGCTCCATTCCCACACCCCAATAGGATAGGAGGGGAGCTGCGATTCCTCAGCCTCTCTGAGCAACTGCAGGCACTTTTGGCTTTTAAGAACTATTGGGTGCCTGTGGCTCCACCCCCACCCCTGATAGGACAGGAGGGGGGTAGTGTTTCCCCAGCTGCTTGGGACAACTGCAGTGCTTTCAGCCCACACAGACTGAATAGTCAGACCCTATGGCTCCCTCCACCTCCATCCCACAATAGGATAGGAGAGTGCTGATGTTTCCTCAGCCTCTCTGGGCAACTGCAGGTGTTTTAGGCCTGCACAGATTGGCTTCTTGAGTGCTAGTGGTTCCATCCGCACCCCTTGATGGACAGAAGGGACAGTACTCCCTCATCCTGTAAGGGCAATTGCAGGCACTTTTGGACCACATGGATTAGGTTGTTGGGCACTCTGGAGTGTCCATCCCCACCCCTGTCAGGGGAAGAGGGGAGCTGGTGCTATGTCAGTCTACCTGGGCAACTGAAATCAGTTTTGACCTGCATGGCTTAGTTTGCTGCCCACACCTGCATCTCTGTCCCCACCCCAGGCAGGGGAAGAAGGGTCATCAGCTTCATCAGTCTGATAGAGAGCTTCATAAGTCTCTCCAGGCAACTACAGATGGTCTTGGCCTATGCAGCTTGGATTGCTGCACACGGCTGTGGTTACATCATTACCCCTAGCAAGAGAATGGTGGGAGAAGCTTCACTGGTTCCTGGGGCAATGCGGGCAAATTCAGCCTCCACAACTTACAGTACCAACTGCGTCCTCAGTTCCTACTACACAACCAGCAAGGGAGAAAGATCAAGAAAGCCCTAAAGAGAGAAACTGTGCCCAGAATAAATACATCTAGTAAGCCAGATGCCAAGACACCAACAAAAAATTACAATCCATACCAAGAACTAGAAAGAGGAAAATATGGTCCAGTCAAAGGAACAAGATAAGCCTTCAGATGACATAAAGGAGTTGAGACAACTAATTGTGGATGTTCAAAGAAATCTCCTTAATAAATTCAATGAGATGGCTAAAGAGATTAAGGATATTAAGAACACGTTGGGTGAGCACAAAGAAGAACTTGAAAGCATACATAGAAAAATAGATCTTCTGGAATGACAGGCACAATAAATGAAATTAAAAATACACTGGTGGGAGTGGATGTGGCTCAAGCAGTTGAGCACCTGCCTCCCACATGGGAGGTCCTGGGTTCAGTACCGGTGTCTCCTGAAAAAGCAAAAACAAACAACAAGCAAAACAAATGAAAAAACCAACTCAGGGAAGCCAATGTGGCTCAATGGTGATCACGTGCTTCCCACAAACAAGGTTCCGGGTTTCCACTGGTACCTGAAAAAAGAAAAAAAAATACACTGGAGGCATATAACAACCTATTTGAGGAGGCAGAAGAAAGGGTCAGTGAGCTTGAAGACATGGCCTCTGAAAGTGAAAATAAATAGAACAGATTAATAAAAGAATGGAAGAAATTGAACAGGGTCTCAGGGAACTAAATGATGGCAAGCGAAGTGCAAACATAGGTGTCATGGGAGTCCCAGAAGGTAAAAGGGGCAAAAGGAATAGTTGAAGAAATAATGGTAGAAAATTTCCTAACCCTATTGAAGGACATAGATATCTGTGTCCAAGAAGCACCACATACTCTCATGGAAATAAATCAAAATAGACCTACTCCCAGATACATACTAATAGAATGTCAAATGCCAAAGACAAAAGAGAATTCTGAGAGCATCAAGGAAAAAATGATGCATCACATAGAAGGGATACCCAATAAGATTGTGCTGATTCCTCAGCAGAAACGATGGAGGCAAGAAGGCAGTGGTATGATATATTTAAGATAATGCAAGAGAAAAACTGCCAGCCAAGAATCTAATATCCAGCAAGATTGTCTTTCAAAAATGAGGGCGAGTTTAGAATATTCACAGATAAACAGAAATTGAGAGAATTTGTAACCAAGAGACCAGCTTTGCAGGAAATGCTAAAGGAAGTTCTACATCCTGAAAAGAAAAGACAGGAGAGAGAGGCTTGGAAGAGAGTCTAGAAATGAAGATTATATCAGTAAAAGTAGCTAAAAGTGTAAAAATAGTGGTGAAAATAAAGTATGACAGATAAAACTCAAAGGTCAAAATGGGTGAAATAAGAACTGCCTTTACAATAATAATATTGTATGTTAATGGATTAAACTCCCCAATCAAAAGACATAGTCTGGAAGAATGGATAAGAAAATATGAGCCTTTTATATGCCTTAGACCCAAAGATACGAATAGATTGAAAGTGAAAGGCTGGAAAAAGATATTCCACGCATGCAATATCCAAAAAAAGCTGGAGTAGCTATGCTTATATCAGATGAAATAGACTTTAAAAGCAAAACTGTTATTAAAGACAAGGAAAGACATTATATATTAATAAAAGGGGCAATTCAAAAGGGAGAAATAACAATCATAAATATATATGCACCTAACCAGGATGCCCCAAATTACGTGAGGCAAACACTGGCAAAACTGAATGGAAAAATAGATATCTCTACAATAATAGTTGGAGACTTCAATACACCACATTCAGCATTGGACAGAATATCTGGGCAGAGGAAAATAAAGAAACAGAGAGCATGAATAATATGATAAATTCAACTAAACCTAATAGACATATGCAAAACATTGCACCCCAAAACAGCACAATATGCATTCTTCTCAATTTCTCATGCATCATTCTCCAGGATAGACCTTATGTTGGGTCACAAAGAGATCTCAATAAATTCAACAAGATCAAAATTATACAAAGCATTTTCTCTTTCCATAATGAAATAAAGTTGGAAATCAACAACAGGTGGAAAAATGGAAAATTAACAAATATATAACAAATATATTTAACACACCCTTAAATAATGAGTGAGTCAAAGAAGAAAATGTGAGAAAAATAAATAAATATCTCGACATGAATGAAAATGAGAATAAAATATATCAGAACCTATGGGAAGAAGCAAAGACAGTGCTGCAAGGGAAATTTATAGCCCCCAATGCTTACATTAAAAAGAAGAAAGAACTAAAATCAATGCCATAACTACACAGCTGGAGGAACTAGAAAAAGAAAATCAAACTATTCCCAAAACAAGCAGAAGGAAAGAAATAACAAAGATCTAAGCAGAAATAAATGAAATTGAGAACAGAAAAACAATAGAGCATTAATAAAACCAAAATTTGATTCTTCAAGAAGATTAACAAAATAGACAAACCCTTAGCTAGACTGACAAAGAAAAAAGAGAAAAGATGGAAATAAAATAAAAAAATAAAAACAAGGACATTACTACTGATCCCAAAGAAATAAAAGAGTTTATAAGAGGATACTATGAACATCTGTACACCAACAAACTAGAAAATGTAGATAAAATGGAAAATTCCTAGGAAAGTACAAAATAACCTGCAAAGACCCTAGAAGAAATAGAAGACCTCAACAAACCAATCACAAGTAAAGAGATTGAAACAGTCACAAAACAGCTCCCCAAAATGAAAAGCCCAGGACCAGAAGGTTTCATGGGTGAGTTCTACCAAGCATTCAAAGATTTAATACCAATCTAACTCTAACTCTTCCAAAAAAAATAGAACCAGAAGGAATACTATCAAACTCAATATCACCCTAATACCAAAGCCAGATAATGATATTACCAAAAAAAGAAAATTACAGACCAATATCCCTAATGAGTACAGATGCAAAATTCCTCAACAAAATACTTGCTAATTGAATTTAACAACACATTAAAAGAATTATTCATCATAATTATGCCTTATATACCAGGCATGCAAGGGTGGTTCAACACAAGAATCAATCAACATAATACACCACATTAATAAATCAAAGAAGAAAATTACATGATTCTATCTGTTGATACAGAAAAGGCATTTGGAAAAATAAAGCATCCTTTCTTGATAAAAATACCACAGAAGATAGGAATTGAAGGAAACTTTCTCGACATGATAAAAAGCCCTAAATGAAAAACCCACAACTAACATTGTACTCAGTAGTAAAAGATTGAAAGCTTTCCCACTGAGATTGGGAACAAGACAAAGATGCCCACTGTCACCACTGTTGTTCAAGTGCTAGAGGCTCTAGCTAGAGCAATCAGGCAAGAAAAAGAAATAAAAGACATCCAAATCAGAAAGGAAAAAGAAAACTTTTACTATTTACAGATGATATGATCCTATACCTAGAAAGTCCCGACAAATCTACAACAATGCTGCTAGAGCTAATAAACAATTTCAGCTGAGTGCCAGGATACAAGATTAATATCCAAAAATCATTAATGTTTCTATATACTAATAATGTGCAATCTAGGGGAAAATTCCATTTGCAATAATGACTAGAAGAGTCAAATATTTAAGAATAAAGTTAACCAAGAACATAAAACAATTGTATTCAGAAAACTACAATGCTTTGCTAAAAGAAATTTTAAAAGACTTAGATAAATGGAAGAACATTCTGTGCCCATGAATTAGAAGATAAATGTCGTCAAGATGTCAATTCTACCCAAATTGATATACAGATTCAATGCAGCCCCAATAAAAATTTCACTAGCATTTTTTAAACAAATGGAAAACACAATTATCAAATTTATTTGGAAGGGTATGGGGCCCCGAATACCCAGAAACATCTTAGAATGGAAGAGCAAAGTTGAAGGACTCTCACTTCCAGACTTTAAAAACAGCATGGTTTTTAAACCTATTTCCAGCAAAGCTAGCTTTCAAATATCAAGAGGAAATAAAGACATTCCCAGATAAATAAAATCTGAGAGAATGTGTTGTTAGCAGATCAGCCTTACAAGAAATATTAAAATAAGTTCTTCAGGCTGAAAGCAATTGACCCCAGACAGTAAAACAAATTCATATGCAGCAAGAAAAAACACCAGGAAAAGTAATGATATAAATATGAAATACAGTATGAAGGCATATTTCTCCTTTTTCTCTTATTTTAAAAGTAATCATATAAATTAATTTATATATAATGTATTGCTGGACCTATAACATATAGAAAGGCCATATATTCTTAATATATTTACCCAATAGCACAAAGGAGGTAGGTGGGAGCAAAACTGTATTGCTTAAGGATATGACAACAGATGGTAAAGTAATTATTAAAACAAAGTATTCTGGGGTTTGTAACATTAATAGATGTAGTATGTATAACAGTAATACCACAGAAAGATTGTATAAATGGAATAGAGCTATATAGAAGTAGCATTTCTGTTATCTCACTAGAATTAGACCAGTGTAAATCTCAAGCTCTTTTTTGTGAGTTAAGATGTTTATGGTAAGATGTAGAACGACTACTAAAAGAAAAACTCAAAATATATATATATATAAAAGCACTAATCCACCGGGAAAATATAACAATGGTAAACATATATGCACCTAATGATAGAGTATCAAAATACATGTAGCAAAAACTGACATAAAAGAAAACCTGAGCATATTAGAAAGTAATGAAGAGTAGTTTTGGCATTTTTCTTTCCCTGCTACTAAACCCCAATTAACTTAGTCATTTGTACAGTCCAGGTCATATAAATGCAAAGCAAGATTGTGTGTACATGTGTTTATGAGATGCTTGCACACAGGGCTGGCTGTTCATATACACACCATCTGAACTGTACAATTTGAGAATTTTTGACAAGCTCTTCTGTTTAAGAATATCTTCCTTACTTACAAGTCGTCTTGCCTGAAATAGTCACCTTTGGAGTTTCTCCTTTGTGATAACTTTACCAGCTATAGATGTTTACTGTCTTATATGAAAAGTTTAGCACAAAACAATTAGTATCCACAAATGTGTTATATTTGAAAACAAATTTGGTGGCATTATGAATGAAAAATAATTATTTTTAGTAAATTTATTGCAGGTCATAGAATACTGAGGGAGATGGGGAAAGGTTTCCAAAGTCATGACTTTTTTTTACTAGAATAAAATGGTTTTCTCATAAATTTGTTGTCCTGAAAGACAATCTCAGTGAGACAATCAATGCAGATCAGTGATTCTTGATTTAGTTCTTTCAGACTTTTAGCTTTGTAGCCCTTGCTATTCTCCCTGACTCTTGCTTACTTGGAAGCATGATGAAGAAATTTAAATTCAAATTTTCCTGAGTCTGTCTGCTTTCAGGATGAATTTATCTTTCTTCATCTGAAAATTAAGATCTGAGCTCAAATAAGTGTTTCATTTATTTACATTTGAGTTCTAGTCTTTTAAAATAAATTTTCTTTTGAAATAATACCAGACTTACAGATAAGTCATAATCATAAAACAATTTGCTGTATCTTTGTCTACTAGATTCTGCACAGGTAACATTTTGCTACATTCTCTTTATCATTCTCTGTACATATATATTTTTTCCTGAACAGTTTGAAATTTAGTTGAAGTAATAATGCTTCTTTAGCCCTAAATACTTGACTTTGTGTTTCTTAAAAACAAGGACATTCACTTACATAACCAGAGTATAATGATCAAAGTCAGGAAATTGGCACTGATACAATATTATCTAAACAAACAGAGTTCAAACACCATCACTAATCAAATTTTACAGCAAAAACTACAAAAAAAAAAAACTACAAAAAAATAATAATTACAGTTCAGGTTGACTAGTAATGATATATTAAATTCAGTAGATTCATTAAAAAAAAAAAAAAAAAAACATATTACCAAGCTACAGTGGCCAAAACGGCATGATAATGGCACAAGTACGGCTATATTAACCAATGGATTCAAATTTAGAGTTCAGAAGTAGACCCTCACACTTATGGCAAATTGATCTTTGATAAGTCTACAAAGTCCATTCAATTGTGAGAGAATAGCCTCTTCAACAAACGGAGAAATGAATATCCATATGCAAAAGAATGAAAGAGGACCTCTATCTGATGCAGAAATTAACTCAAAATGTATCAAAGACCTAAATATAAGAGCCAGAACTATAAAACTCCTAGGAGAAAGTATAGGGAAACATCTTCAGGATTTTCTGTTAAGAAATGGTTTCTTAGACTTTATACCCAATGTATATGCCATGAAAAATAAATAAATAAAAGGAACCTTGTTTTAATTTGCCAAGCAGTGCCAATTCAATGTACCAGAAATGTGTTGGCTTTTATAAAGGGTATTTATTTGGGGTAAAAGCTTATAGTTCCAAGTCTGAGAAGTCCAACTCAAGGCACCATAAGAGGTGCATTCTCACCCAAGTCAGCTGTCATGTGTTGAAGAAAGATGGTAGGCTTTTGGAATTTTGATTGCAATTGTTTTGAATCTGTAAATCATATTGGGTAGAACTGACATATTTACAATATTTATTCTTCCAAATCATGAGCACTGAATGTATTTCCATTTATTTAGGTATTCTTTGATTTCACTTATCAATGTTTTGAAGTTTTCATTGTACAAGTCTTTGGTTCCCTTATTAAATTTATTTCTATTTTAAAAAATTACAGCAAAAAAGAAAAATAAAATAGGAAAAAAAATTTTTTTTTTCTGGTTCAGGATCCATTCCAGGACAATGTTGCATGTAGTTGTTGCCTCTTTAATCTCCTTTACTGTGGAACAGTTCCTCAGCCTTTCTTTGTATTTTATGACTTTGACATTTTTGAGGAGTACAGGCCTGTTATTTTGTAGAGTATCTCTGAATTTGGGTTATAGGGAAAAATTGTTAAAACTTTGAAATGGACATAAATATCACTGGGTATTTTCAAAAGAAAACCAAAAATTATCTGATTTTATATGGGGTCTGAGCTTTTCATTGTATTTAAGAAAACTGATAGTAATGTAAATGATTCTGTCCATGGAAATTGCAAGTTGTACCTGGTGGGATGTAATTGATTATAGCTCTGTGGTAATTTACCTCTCTGGTAGTTTTCCTAGTTTTTGCATTTATTTGTAAATTCATTTCAGTGAGTTCTAATCTTTAAGAGAAGCCTATGATTTAAAAATATATGGGTGTTTTCTCTCCTTAACCCATTTCCCTGACTGGGCATCCAGAAGTGTGGTTAGCTATGCAATGACCTTGAATTTACTGTTCTTTGCTTTCTGTGATGCCATATGTAACAAACATAGCAAGGCAGAAATAGCCAAGTTATATTAAGAAGGAAAGTGTCCTGAACAAATTCATTAGAGGAACATTTTACCTTTTGAGATCACTTAGTTCCTTGGCACTCTTAATGGTGTCTCTTAATGGACTAGTCTTTATTTAGTAAATTACTGATTATTTAATGTGGGATTGCAATAGACAAATTTCTCCTCATGACTTTTTTTAGAGTCTGTTCAAAAGAAAGTCTGTCTTCTGTAGATGTTTCTCAAAGGTGACTTTATTTCATTTTTGTTCTCATGCTATACCTGAAGTCATTTGTACTTCCTCCTTGTCCTGGACCCTTTTAATACTGTCAAAAGAATCAAAATCACTAGTGTAATCAAAGTTGCAGTTTTATTGACAGAGACATTGCTCAAACAGAGATATCTCAAGACACAGGAGGTGGAATGAGAGTCTCAACAGCCATCTAGCCACAGCTACATATAAAGGCATTTGGGTAATTTCCAATGGGGGGAGGGGCAGTGTTTACAATGACTAACAGATATTAAAGTTTCTTTTTACTTAGGAGGATCTTACAAAATGGGGAGCAGATATATATTGATTTGTATGGCATATTTTCCATTCTGATAAATTGTCTCTACTGGAACATAATTAGTTTACCACCAGGTGTTGCTTATCTGCAATTCTGTAGGATGCATTCCATTGGTCCATTTTCTGGGAAAGCCCCTACAGAGTAATTGTTTTTGTCTTCTGGAATATCCTTTCTCAGAAAAAGGTCCCTACTGATCACACCCAATACAGGTGGTCATTTTATGTCCTGGCAATGCATGCAGCCATTTTATTTTATTTAACATAAAATTAAATGACAGGTAGGAGGGAAGCCATATTCAGAAAAATAGAAAAACTAAGACTGGGCCATAGGCATAATTATAAGGCAATTTTTGTCTTTGTTTAAGTGATTATTGGCCAGTTGAAAGATACCAATTACAGATATGCTTATTATGTTTATTAAAATATTTCTTAAAAACACTTTTCAATGTGTCTTTGTGTTTCTGTCATGCTGCAGAGTATAGAAGGAAACATTTTTCTCAAAAAATTTTAGGTGTAATGTTACCCAGTGATGAAAGACAGAGAAACATGGAAGACATTATATATCAACAATAACAACAAAAGTAAAAGAATATTGCTTCAACTCTGACTTTCTGTTCACAGAGTTTGGTCATCTTGTATATTCTTATTTAATCACTCAGGTGTCCAGCTCCACCACATTTATGAACAGAGATTAGCTGACTGAACACCTTTCCGTACTCTCAGGACTCCTTTCTGAGAAATGATGATTTCTTGATCTGGAATAAGGAATAACATAAAGCATTTAGCAGAGAGATTCCATGTAGGGAAATATATCACAACAGTAAAGACATTTGAAAGCTAGGTTTATTAAATATTTAGTGTAGCTCAAAGACTATGATATAATGATATAGTTGTTCCTCAAACCTGCTGTATTTCTGTACAGATCTGTTGTGTAAATGTAGTTGTTACAAACCAAAAGCAAAATTTAAGGTAAATTCAGCATTTGACAGCAGAGTGGATATGGTAGTTTGGATGCTCAGTGCAATTCAATTGCTTGCTTAATCCATAAGCTGCCAAATCAACCAATGAGCAATAACCATGTTAAAGGAATACAACACATTCAAAGGTGGAGGGTACTAAAGGCTCAAAAACCCATTGTCCTGTTTTTCTCAATTTGTTTACATTCAAATTGTGGTCAACAGTTTTAAAAGTTTTGGGAGGGTTCAAGATCATTAATATTTTAATGCACAACAAGATCATAGAAAAATAACATGTGGATAAAACATTTAATTTTAGTCACTGTTTAAAGGCAGCTTGGCAATTTTTCCATGTTAAATATGATTTCCCTTGGTTATAAATATAATTTCCTACCTCATTCTAGTTGATTTTGAAAAACAGCCAAACAACTTTTAATTTGTCCAATAGTGACTCTAATACATGTACCCCATTCATAGGACTATATTATAAATATTCTAAATTTATTCAAATGTTTTTACATGAATTATTCCATAAACTGACCATTTCTAATGTGAAAAATCTCAAATTCTTGCCACTGAAAATCAAATATTTTATTTTTTCAAAAAGTACTTTCTCAACTGCTTATTGAATATGGTAATGATATAATTCATTAATTATTTATCATAGCCATTCATGGAAAACTGATTCTGTGTTGAGTTCTATTTGATTAGTGATTTGGGTGAATGTTAATTTTTTTAATAACAGCCAGGAAAAATGAACACATTTTACAAATGAATTTGAGAGGCTAAACTGTTGATAGGAATTATTACAAGACAACCTATGTATTTCAGAGATTCATTTTGTGGCTTATGAAGACTTATGGCACAGATGCTTACTTGGAACTTCTGACCAGTGAAAGTAAAAGGGGGAGTCCTAGGGATTTTGAGTCATTCAGGAGTAAATAACAGCTTTTCCTTTATTATACTCCTTTGAAAAATACAGTTATAGTTATAACATTATAGTTTGATGCTATTTTCTAGATCTCTAAAGTTAGATTTTGTCACCTTAATAAAGATTTATTTATTTTTTGTGGCTCCAACATGATTTAACAGTGGAATTACACATAATCTTGGGTTCAGTATTCTGTTTTAGAGATTAACAGTATGACAAAACCAGACTTTCAACAGATATTGGATTTCTTCAACATACTTTGCTTGGATCCATTATTTTAAAAACATTTTTTGCTTTGTCCATAACATCTTAATTCTCTTTGAATCAGCAGTGAGCTGGACTTCAGCTTCAATTGTCTCTAGAAAGGCAGACACAGGCATATTATACCTTGGATATTGCTGTTTTCAAAAATACTGTCTGTCTCTTTGGTTGCTGAAATATTTTTTATTTAGTTTATATTTATTAAATTTAATTTTTATTAAATTTATTTAATATTTAATTCTTACATTTGTTTACCAAAGGGCTGCAGATGCAAGGTACCAGAAATGGTTTGGCTTTTATAAAGGGGATTTATTTGGGGTAAAAGCTGACAGTTCCAAGGCCATGAAAAGTCCAACTCACAGAGCCATAAGTGGTACTTTCTCACCAAAGTCAGCTGCCATGTGTTGAAGCAAGATGGTGGACCATCTCTGCCTAGGTCTCAGCCTTCCCCTTTGGGCTGTACCATCTGCCAGAGCTCAGCTGTAGGCAACCAGTCATTGGGCTTATCTCTTACCAGGCCTCCTCTCTTAGTCTCTGCAGCTCCACTTTCTTCCCAAGTTCAGCTGCAAGCTATAGGCATATGTCTCATCTCTTCCTGGGCCTCAGCTCTTTAAATCTTTCCTTTCTCTTACATGGCAGGAACAATATGGCAGCTCCCTTTTTCTGTGTCTCCATTTTTATCAGACCCAGTGAGAGGGCAGAGACCCAAGCTGGCTCACACCTCATTGACATAGTCCAGTTGAAAGGATCTCACATCCACAGGTTCACCAACATAATCTTTCTTTTATTTATACAATAATTTCAAACTGCCACAGTTCTCCATCTCTTTTGCCCATATAGAGTGTACCTCTCTCAGAGACCTCCAAGTATTCTTCATATGGGACCTCACTATAATTGTCTCTTAAAAGAACACATTTTAGTGTGGGGTAATGTGGCAGTTTGAGATTATTTATGAATCCCCAAAAAATAGATTGTTTGTAAACTAATCTGTTCCTCTGGGTATGATACCTTTTGAATGCATTAGATTCAGCTGACATATCTTGATTAAATTACGTGTTAAGATTAGGGCTTTGGTTCCACCATGTCAGTAGGGCATGACTTAGGATTGAGTCACTGCCCCCTTGGTGGGCTGATACAAACTGACACTCAAGAACATGCACGGGAAGAGAGAGAGCTCCATATATGACAGAGGAGAGAAGGCTCAAACAGCTAAAGCCTGGGGAGAGATGTGCCATTCACCTGACAGTTTGCAGCTGAAGAGAAGAGAGAAGCTGAGCAGCTCAGAAGTCCTGGAAAGAAATAAGCCTTATGCCAGACTGACATAGAAAGCCCTGAGTGTTGAGCCCTAGATCAGCCTGTAGCTGAGACACCCAAGAGACCAGGCAGAGATCGCCCACCATTTTGCTTCAACACATGGCAGCTGACTTTGGTGAGAAAGCAAACTTGAGTTGGACTCTTTCGGGCCTTGTAACTGTAAGCTTCTATGCCAAATAAATACTCTTTATAAAAGCCAGCATATTTCTGGTACTTTGCATCAGCATCCCTTTGGCTAACTAATACAGAATTTGGTGCCAAGAGTGGGGTACAGTTTGATCCAGGTACCAAAAATGCTGGAATGATTTTATAAATGAGTAAGGGGTATTTTTTGGAGGAACTGTGAGATGCTTGATAGAAAAGGCCTAGATTGTTTTGAAGAGACTGTTGGTAGGATTATGGATGCTAAAGAGACTTTTTATAAGGCCTTAGAAGGAAGTGGTGAAACTATTATTGGAAACTGGAGGAAAGGCAATCCATGTTTTAAAGTAGCAGAGAACTTAGCAAGATTGACTCCTGATGTTATATGGAAAGCAGAATTTTAAAATTATGAGCTTGGACATTTAGCCAAGGAGATTTCCAAACTAAATGTGGAAAATGCAGCCTGGATTCTCCTTGCAGCTTATAGCAAAATGTTAGAGGAAAGAGAAAAACTGATAACTGAATTGTTGGGCACAAAGAAACCAGAGACTGATTCCAGAAATTCCAAGCCTCTGGAAAATCAAGCCCCCAGACAATAGTACCCCATTTGAGGAATTAACTAAACTTGGAATTTGTAAGCCAGGATTAAAAATACCGTTATACAGGAAAAGACTTGTGGAAAGTGTTACTCTGATGGCTTGGACCCCTACATCCTGCATGCTAAACCAACAAGCTTTTTGTGAGATCGGTATGAACAAAATCAATGTCAGCCTGTACTAAAAGGGATATGGAGGGGAGGGATGGGAGGGAAAACATCTTTAAGAGGAAAACTGTGGAAGCTGAGGTCTGGAATTAAGACATCTCCTTGGGCCAAGAGAGGAACCCCACCCATGTGTACAGAGAGGATGAATTTGCTCCAGCATTTGAAAAGGGTGGATGTTCTAGCCCACTGTTCAGGGAGAGTTTTGCCATCCCAGGCTATGGTTTGGAGTACATTCCCCAAGAGTTTGGGAGAGAGAGGTTGCCATCCCAGTGCTCTGAGAGGTGTGGGCCTGTTCTCCATGGGTTGGGGAGAGTGAGGTCAACACACTATTGCTCTGAGAGGGGCAGGCCTGTTCCCCATAGGTTGGGGAGAGTAAGGTCGACACCCCATTGCTCTGAGAGAGGTGAGCCTGTTCCCCAGATTGGGAAGGCCAGGTTGCCAACTTACTGTTATAAAGAGGTTGGGCCTGTATGCCAGAGATTAGGGAGAATGTTGCTGCCAACTCATTGTACTTAGGGGGTTGAGACTGTATCCCAGAAATTGGGGGAGTTGTGGCCATTACCCCAATGTTCTTGGAGGTGAGGTCTGGAACTCGGTCGCCACCCAGATGCTTGATGAGGGTGGAACCAAGAAAATGGCCATTGAACAAGCCTGTGGAAAGGGTGGGCTCCCATGAAGCCCCAAGTAGAAGCAACCATCATCTTAAGAATGACTCTCAGTCTTTGAAATCTAATGGAGTATGTCCTGCAGGTTTTCAGAACTGTTGGAAACCAGTGACTGCATGTTTCCCTCCCAAATTCTTCTTATGATAATGAAAATGTTTATCCTATATCTGTCTTTTTGTATATTGGAAGCAGATAAATTTTTCTGTGGGTTTCACAGGTCTACAGCCAGAGGGGACTTTGCCCTAAGACAAATTGTATTTCTATAAATTGATGGTGATGTGATTTTGTATTTAGCATTGTTACTGATTTAAGGCTTTTCTTTTTTAATATTGTAATGTCTTTTGGGAATTCAAATGGTGGAATGTGGCAGTTTGAGATTATTTATGAATCCCCAAAAGAGAGATTATGTTTGTAAACTAATCTATCACTCTGGGTGTGATACCCTTTGAATACATTAGATTCAGCTGACATGTCTTGAATAAATTACCTGTTAAGATTAGGGCTTTGCAATGGAAGAAGTATCATTGATGTGGAGGCAGTGGCCAGCTGAGGTTCTGAGGGTAAGGTGAGGGAAAAACAGGTGTAACACAGGGGCATTTTTGGGACTTGGGAATCGTCCTGAATGACATTACAATGACAGATACAGGCCATGATATACCTTGCCATAACTTACAGAATTGAGTGGGAGAGAGTGTAAACTACAATATAAATTATAATCCATGCTTAGTGGCCTTGCTCCAAAATGTGTTTATCAATTGCAATGAATGTACCACACTAATGAAAGATGTTGCTAATGTGGGGAAATGTGGGAGGTGTGGGGAGCAGGGCATATGGAAATCTCCTATATATTCTCTGTAACATTTATGTAATCCAAGTATCTTTTAAAAAATAAAAAAAAAAAAATGAAAAGAATAAATAAAAATATCAGGGCTTTGTTTCTACCATGTTAGTAGGGCATGACTCAGGGTTGAGGTCCTGCCCTCTTAGTGGGCTGATATACACGAACACTCATCTTTGTTACAACTGATGAAAGAATATTGTAATTGTAGCCACATGAATACAAAGTGTTAATAATAGGACTGGGAGGTATATAGGAATGTTGTATTCTTTACATGATTTTCTGTAAACCTACAATTACTCCAATTTTTAAAATTAAGAAAAATAGAATGAATTGTCCAAATACAGTTAAGCTTTTTCTGCTATTATTGTTAAGCAGATATTATTGGTTGAACTAGTTTTTTTTTTCTTAATGTATACCTATTAAGATAAAAGAGATGATATCTGAGATTGAAAAAGAGCATGTCTTTTAGACTGGTTTTCAAATAGTTATTCCCTTTAGAGAGATTTTTTAACTTTTTCCTCTCCTCCCTACCCCCCCCCACTGTCTAGCTCTTGTTGATATGAAACTAAGATTTGTTTATACTTTGAGGGGCATTCATATCATGAGGAATTAGTAATTGAGACTCAGATTTATAATACTCAACAAGTTTCTGAACATAACTCTTGGCTATGAAATCTTTATTATGATGTGCCACTCTCTTCTTTATGAAAGAAAAAAATAAACTTGTTTTAGTCAGTTTTGTTAATTTTGCTTGCTCTAACCATATCCAAAATTTCAGTGGCATATCACAATAAAATCTTATTTCTTGCTCATATAAACCACTGCAGTTTGCCAGGTGCTTGATCCATGCCTTCAGGAGCCCAGGTTCCTTTTCTCTTCTGCTCTTTCATTCCTTGGAGTCCTGTCCATTCAACAGTGCATGGGAAAAGAGAGAGAGGATCACCTGAGGCAAGGTTTTGTAAGCTGGATGGGCCCAGAGATGTGTATGTCTCTTTCATTTACATTCCTAGACATGTGGTCACACTGAACAATAATGGAAACTGGAAAATGTTTTCTAGATGCATGTCCAGGAATAAAAGAACAATATGGATAATGGTAGGTGCCATTTGTCTCTGTCTCAGAGTCAATCTTGTGTAGGCCACTGAGTGATACTCCAGACATACCCTCCAAATTTGTTGAAAATGTCCCAATAGTGACAAACCTATGATATATATGTGTGTGTCTAAATATATATATATATGAATAAATTTGAATACAGACTCAATCTTTTGCTTATTAAACCCTTTTATTATCTGAAAGGAGAGTTAGAAATAGATAATTTTTTTCTCAATTGAAATGAAAATCAATGTGAAATATTTTGGAAGAATTTCACCTAGGTAAATGCACCACTTTAAAGCAATACATGATTTTGTTCAATATGTGGGTCTATGTTTCAAAGGTTTTTTAAGGGGAAGCAATTTAACAGAATTAAGAGAAACAGCTCTAGGAAAAGTGGATTTTAACAATAACTTTGATTAACAAGGCCTGGCTATCATGTTGGGGGATTTCAGAATACTAATTTTTCATCATATTTGTTCTAATCCCTCCAAAATATGCTTTCCCTGAAAAGTAGTATTAAAAGAAAAATTTGACTTAGTTAATTTATTAGTTATAAGGAGTTTTAGAAATTCTTGGTCTGTGTAATATCTTTATCAAAATCACTCCAGTCTCCTTTGTATGACTGACTCTTTTTTTTTTTGACTGACTCATTATTGACTCTAGTTTTAGTATGCCTGTTGGTGTCAGCCAGTTGTGGGTGAAGACCAATGGCAGATATTGTCCTCAGGTACATGTTTTAAGTCAGGACAGAAACTGATTTTCTCAGTCTTAGGTTAAAGCAAACAGGGTTAAACAATTTATTTCCACATTTGGGCTTACACCACCCTCTTGCTTGCCTCTTGAGAATCAGGAATTTTCTGTTCATCTGTTCTGATTTATCTTTTGTTTCTCTTTCCCATTGTTCTTGCTTTCAAGTGATAGAGTAGAGATAGAATAATGGTGAGACCAGAGGTAGGCTTATCATTCTTTAAATATTTGTTTTCAAGAAAATAATCAGATGATTAAATAAATGACTTTTTTCTTTCTCCCACCTTTTTTAGTGTTTGCTTTCCATATACGGTAGGCTTCCCAAATAGGCAAATCTTGTGTATTAGAGGTGATTGCTTGATTTAAAGGGAATAAGTAGATAGTGCTTCTCCTATTCTTTTTAAAGAACAAATATCTTCCCTCTGACCTGGAATGCAGTAACTTGAAGCAAAACAAAATTTTGTGATTCACAGGATGTCTGGAATCCTATTATATTCTTTTAGTTGAAGGGTTATAAGCAAATGGACAAGCCTCATTTCTTATACTATGCTAGATACTGAGAGAGGCTTATTGAGTACTTATTCCCAAGACAACGTATTCTATCTTGGATATTAATAGAAAGTTTTTCCTCATAAAATGAGGAATGAGAAGGATTATGTTGTTTGAAAGTGTAGAGTTTTGAAATGAGACTTTAATCATCATGACTGTTTTTTTGTGAGTGGAGAACATGGTTGCTTTTGATGTATTTTGAAAGGCCCCCTTTCCCAAGAAGTCCCCACCACTGGCCTATCTTACTGCTTAAAATCAAATCTTTCTATCTCTAGGAGTTCCCCTTAAAATGCAGAAGCTCAGATGAGGTTAGATTAAAAGAATTGCAAAACATTATTTCTGGAAGAATGGTATGAAGGAATAAGTATGTTACACATTTCAGATAATCCATAGAATAATTGGTGCTCAGTCAATTCATTCAAAAATATCTCTTAAGAACCAACTGTGTGCCTGCTATGATGTTAAAATCTGGTTATACACAGATGACTGAGACACTGTCCCTTACTTCAAGGACTCTTTCCCTTTGTTCTTACTTTCAAGTGATAAAGTAGAGATGGAACAATGGTGAGGCCAGAGTTAGACATATCATCCTTAAAATATTTGCATTAAAGAAATAATTAGGTTATTTCTCTAAATAAATGACTAACTTTTTTCCTTCTCAGTATATAGTACAGTAAAGTAGCAAGGCAGACAGGTAACTGTTGTACATTACAAGTGCTCCTAGAGCCTGTGAAGTGGGTGTGATTATCACCATTTCACAGAAAGGACAATTTTTGCTGCTCAAAAAAAGAAAATCTTATTGAATAAGTGATAGAGACAGAAACGGGAGGTAGAGAAATAGTATAACACCTGGAAACTGATTAGGTGCTCAATAAGTATCTGTTCATGATCTCTCTTCCTTGTGTTTTCAAGGGTCAGTTTTGCATACTACTTATGGGAATGGAAAAGGATATTTAGGGCTATATAAATTTAGTTTTCCACTTAAAAATTAGAAATTCTTATTTTATAGAATATAGTCAGGAGTGATATTTGAAATATTAACAACTCTATAGCATGGACATCAATCTGAATAGACTGAAGAGAAGGGGCCTGGAAGACTAGCATGTTGGTGGGTCGCCTGGGGGACGTGGTTACATCAAAAGTAACCATGTTCTCTACTCACAAAAAAATAGTCATGATGATTTTATCCCAAAGTTCTTAGCAACTATTTGCCAAGTTATGCAGAAATTTTTAAATATTTCAGCAACTTGTTTAGCCATTCTAGTATGTTGGGCTGAATGTCAACCCTAAGAATATCTATGCTCCTGAGAAATAATAAATAAAATCACGAAGTAGAGAAGCCAAAGTTATTGTGAAATTTGAGGCACATTAAACTAAAGCCAGATTTCCTCTTAACATTTGGATAATGTCATGATTGTTGAATTTATTTTTAAAAATCTAAGAATTAGCCAGAATTAGGTACTAATTAAGACCCATACTTTGCACATTCACGCATGTATTGTCAAGTTTTGAATGTATGTAATATGTTAGGCCTAGTGGAGGAAGGTATGATAAAAATAACTACCTTCTCTAACAACAAAGGTTTTAAAATATAATGAGACAAGAATATGCAAACACTTCTGAAGAGCCAAATAATATTAGAAGAGTTAAATAAAAATTTACGATTGTACCATAGGAAATATAAATAAACATGAATTCTTACTCCAAAAAAGGGTGTACAGTTATTGACTTATCGGAGCATAGATATGGGATGAACTTTGTTGGGGACCTGATTTATCAAAGAAAACCTAATGATGAATGTGGATCTTACACTGGACCCAAAGTAGGAGAAATAGTTGGAAAGAACAAAGCTTTTAAAATAGGATGGACAATGTGATGAAAATGTCAGAATTTGGAGATATCTGAATAGACCATTCCAACTAAAGTAGAAGCATTTGTAATTGAAAATAGTAAGTATTAAATTGGGGGGAAATAAGAACAGGATTAGATAATGGAGGACCAGAATGCTGAGCTAAGGAGTATGGAGCACAGAATATCCAGAAATTCTTAGAGACTTTTGAGAGGAGGTATGGGCATAATTAAAAATTTTATCCCAAAGTTCTTAATATCCATTTGACAGGAAGAGCTCATGGAATTCCACTGTGTTAGGTATATGATCCAAAATGTAGCAACAGAATATGTTCGTTTCATTTAAATGTCATTTCACCCCATAAACTTCTTGTATCTATTATGTTATTTTATCCACATAACATCTCTGAGAAATAAAGGATTAGGAGATGGACTGTGTATAAACATAATTCCCCTGTTACATAGAAGTGAACTGGAAGGTGGGGAGCTGAATGAATTGTTCCAAATCATATATTTCAATAATAAATAAGCTTAATCTAATACTCAGATTTTCTTCATCCTAAACCAGATTTCTCTCTCTTATACCCCAAATGGTTTATTTAAATTGTGTAGGAATTGACTGGGGCAAGATGGGTGACTTTAAAATATCATTATTATTCTTGCTGTTAGACTCCAGATTTTTCTTCCCAACTGACTCAGTGGATAGTAAAATATGGGAATGAAGATATATAGATAGAACCACCATTCCCAACCAAACATGCTACATGACTTCTAATAAAATTTCTCTGGCCAAAAATAAATTTATCAGCTATTCATTAGAAAGCAAGGGATTAATGCATTCAAGATTGTGAATATTTTTGTGAGTAACAAAGTAGGAAAGCCCAGGAGTAAGCACAGAGAGACAATCCTATTCTATGCAGATGTCCTAGACAGGAATTTCTCATCTTCCTGTACCCAAGAATATAGAGAGCTGAACAAGTGGGCTGAGCCCTCCCTACCACTGAGAATGATAGAACACTTGCCTTTGCAGCTGGGGAGAGTTGGGAACAAAGAAGCTTCCTTCTGTTGCCCAGACGGTACTGACAGCTTTCCAGCTGGCAAATACTGCTGCATTTCCCTGTATTAACAGGATTGGTCCCACTTAAACATTTACTAATAAATGTACCAGAGCCTTAAGATTTATAGAGCCTTGAGCAAGTATGCAAAGAAAAATAACACAATGAAGAGGAGGAAACATCCAGAAAGAAAGAAAAAGCATAAAATTCAGAAGGGGCAATTCCTTTCAAAACAGAACTGCTAGAGGATATAGGCTACTATGAACATAAAAGCACATTCACAAAGACTAATATACATAATTTTTAATTTTAAAATTAAGTAGATGAAGGAAAGGAGGTGACTACTGAGAACTTAATTGGTGACCTGAAATACAAAAAGGGTGAACTATCTCAAAACTACAGTGAAAACTGCAAAAAGAAGTAAATTATGAGGGAAAGGGTAAAAATATTAGAGGGTGTCTCTGATACTTGATATGCAAAAAGTAAGAATAGCAGAAGGAGAAAAAGAACTGTAGGAGAGGCAATAAATAAATAAATAAATAAATAAATAAATAAATAAATAAATAAAT
>JAKSZT010054470.1:9093819-9166032 GCA_026826555.1 Tolypeutes matacus
AATAAATAAATAAATAAATAAATAAATAAATAAATAAATAAATAAATAAATAAATAAATGAAATGACCCTGAATTGAAGAAAGACTTCAGTTGACAAACTGAAAGAAATTCTAGGCAGAACTGATGAGAAAAGTCATACACTTGGCTACATACCTGTAAAATTTTGGAATTCACAACTTAAGAAAATATGAGTTTTCAGACAGAATGCACTGGCAATTCACAAAGGAAGAAGACTCCAATTATAATCAGGCTTTTAATCTGCATATTGGAAGCCAGAAAACAGTGTCATAGCTATCTACAGGCTGCTTAGAGAAAAGAACTGCATTTCAAGAATACTGTACCCAGACAAGATCATGAACATTTTGGAGTAAATATACTCTGTCTTAAAGAGAATATAGTCTGCCTGTAATCAAGCAATAAAACAACAGAGATGTCCAGATAAGTGAAAATAAAAACAGTAGCAAATTATTTTCCAAAGGAAAATATTACAGTCTAGAACTAAATGTACTAAAAAATGCCAGCAAATTGGAGTTGAGTGGGAATGGATGGGAGGTGAAGTAATAGTATTGTAAAGTTTTCTTTTGGGTGGGACTGGAATGAAAAAGCAAAAGTCTTCTAAAGGTTTTACTTTATTGAGGTGAGGAAGAAGCAGTAAGGGAAAATAACTGTTTATTTAGTTCCTCTTGATTATGGGTTTTAGAAAAGGAAAGGTATGCACCGATGTATTGAGAAAATATGATAGATAATAAAGAAAAAAAGGAGTAAATATGAGATGAAGTCAGCAGACATAAGAAATGAAAAGGGAAAATAAATGGTAAAGAAGGCAAAATGGAAGAAATAAGTCAAGTATATTAATTGTTGCTTTTAACCAAGAATTGACTGATTTGTTTTATTAAAAGAAACTGTCAGATTTGTTAAAATCTAAAACACATTGTAAATTATGAAGTTTTAAATACATGAATAAGCAAAGAATTTCCTGGAAAATGCAAACCAAAAGAAAGCAGGAAAGCAATATTAATATTTATCAAGGTAGGAATTAAGGTTAAAAACTACTAAAAAGGATATAAAAGAACATTATTAATGATAAAGATACAGTTACCAAGAAGATATAACGTTGATAAACTTGTATATACCAAACAATATAGCAGCTAAATATATAAAGCAAAACTATTAGAATTTAAGAAGTGGATCTAAATATAGTTATAGTGAGAGACTTTAATATACCTCTTCAGAAATAGCAGCCAAAAAGTAGGGGAAGTCTATCATATAATCAACAAACTCAAATTCATGTATAAATAAAATTGTGCATTATTCAAAAAAGCAAAGATAGATTTGTTGGCATATCAATCTATCATCAAAGCCAATTATGTGTTTGGTGTCAAAAAATTAACAATGTTATTAATCAAAATAGAAAATTTTATAGCCACATTTTCTGACCCTAACATAATAAAAATAGAAATATATAATAAAGAAGTGATCTAAAATGCTAACTAGTAGGAAATATAAAAGACTATTAATGAGCTTTTGGTTCAAAGAAAATGCTAAATTAAATTATGAAAATGGGATTACTTTGGAATCAAACCTATGGGATACGGCTCAAACTGGGCTCAGAGGAAAATTTATACTTTTAAATGCCTTCATTTTAGAGAAGAAAGACTAAATCTAATGGGACTTAGTACCAGTCAAAAGACATCAGGAATAAAACAATAAAACTAAAATAAGTGAGGAGCACACTAATAAATATGAAAGCTGAAATTAGTGAAATTTTACAACAAAATAAGAATAAATAAGTATATGCAGAATCAGTTTCTTTTGTATAACCAATAAATTAACTCCTCCAGATTCTAAGTAAGGGGAAAAAACAAAGAGATATACAAGTAGAAATGGGAAATGGAGTAATAATTACAGGTACAAAGAAAGAATAAAAACTACTAGAAGAGAATATTACATGCACCTCTATGGTAACAGATTTGAAACCTAGAGAAATGAATGATTTTCTAATAATTACAGATGAAGAAATGTAACCAAAGAAGCAATGGAAAACCTGAGTAGATGAATTAAGGTAGAATAGATTTGAAAAGTTGTTTAAAGTTCTTCCAATCATTATTTTCTGTCAAACTCTGTGCTTGGAGTTGGGGCTAGAGGACTGAATGAAATGCAGTTATTGGTATGGTACAATGACCTGGGTGAGCAGGTACTGAGGATACCCTGTGATTAAGGGTATGCACAGCAGGGGCATCTCTCCCAATCTTTGCTGTTCTGATTGATTGCCCCACCTGTTAGCTCTCAGTGAGCCAATGGTGAAGCCTCTTGTTTGAAGGTATCCAGGGCTTCCCCTTGACCCCAAATGGAATTCTCGTGGCTGAGGTCTTGCAGGATCTTTCCAGCAGTCTTCCCCTCAGGAGGTTTCCAGGTGGGGTTTCACAGCCATGCAGTCTGCTGGCCATATTTTTTGTCAGCCATGTTGTCCGCTTGGCCTCAGCTGCCTTCCCCCTTTCACTATACTAACCTGCCTCATATATACCACAAAACAACAGCCAACATCATTCTCTCTGGTTAAAATCTGTAGAATTTTTCATTAGTAATTCTAATATAAGGTTACCTACTATTATCATTTTTCAAAATTTAAAGGCTTTAGCAAAAGCAATAGGACAAGAAAATATTATTTGAAAAGAACAGATAAAATGTTTTGCAGATGACTTGTATTTAGAATCTATTTAAAATAAAAAGGGAAGCCAAAACAATGACTCAGCTAGATTTAATAAGGGAATTTGGTAAGATGTAAATACAAAATAAGTGTTAATTAAACTTATCAATTCAATTATTTGATTATTATAAAATATTAAGAAAATTATGACCTTTCATAATATTAACAATAATAAAAAGAACAATATCTAGCTAGAAAAAGAAGCATATTCCAATATATATCAGAATTTACTTTATGAAAAAGTTTTTATTTAGTTCACTGGAAAAAGGGTAATTTATTTAATAAACAGTACATACACAAATGACTATCCATCTTGAAGATAATAAAATTTACTCCCTTCCTTAAACATACATATGCAAAAATAAATGCCAGCATTCCACTTCCAGCATGACAATAAGGAGCTCTGAAGACCCACTCTGCAGTGAAACTTACCAAAATTATTTTTAAAAAGAACCATTTAAAGCCTCTGTAAATTGCCCCTAGGGGACAGAGTAATGAAGAAATATTTATTAAAGAAACTCTACTAAAACTTGGTAAGAAATATGAGAGTCTACAGTGTTAGAATCAAGACCTGTACCCTCTGGTACCCTCCCAACTGTGTGAGATGGAAACTGTACTTTAGACTCATACTTCCAAAAACATAAGTACTTTTCCCCCAGATGCCAATCAGAAAACTGTCTTTCCAAGAAGGAATTTCTCATCCTTTCTCCAAGTACCTGTTGCTGAGGCTAAATTCCAGGTGAGCACATCAGAGAGGTAAGGGCTTCCTTCCTTTGCCCAGCCTCTACTCTTGGGATAGAGGTTCTACCTGGGATGTCATGCTACTGAGAATACCGGGGCCCTCATTGCCTTTGACCCTCATTTTGTGGAGGTTCCATACTGAGAGCCAAGTTGAGGAACTCTGAGTGCACAATTCCAAAGAAGGTGTGACATTCAGAAAGAAGCTCAACATATTCCCTCCCCCTAGCACCATAGCCTTGGCTCATAGGTTTTGCCTGGCTGTGGAACAAATAGCTCCAAATATCTATTCAAATGAACTGACTTCATTTGTGACAGAGTGTGGAAAATTTCAAGCATACAGGAACTTTCAAAAACAGTGAAGGTTGTGGTGGGGACAATTGGGAGAAAATTTGTGAATTTAGTGAAGGCACAGGGTAAACTGTAGTCTGCCTAATTTGTAGGAGAGAGCCAGAGAAGGAGATGGCTGGAAAGAGCTATCCTGGGGTCAGATCAATTATCAAAACTGACCTGGGATGCTGTTGCTTCAAGAAAGGTTGAATTTGATTATATTAGTCTATAAAGGACTTTAGGCCCTAAGGCATTGTGGAAAACAATAGAGCTATCAGCTGACAATTAGTTGAGCAAAACAGTGAGGTGCAGGTCAGGGAAATAAATAAATAGAATCCTGCCAAAATCTCTGAGCAACAGTATCAGAGGCTCTACCCTCTAGAGGTGAATAAACATCACTAAAATAATCCAACCAGTCACCAAGCAAGTAAACAAGCCCATGGAAGACAGATTCCTACATGAGTTGCTACAGTATATTATTTTAAATTTCCAGTTTCCAACAAACAATTATGAGATATGCAAAAGAACAGGAAAGTATGACTCATACAATGGAAGAAAAAAATTAGGCAAAAGAAACTGCCTGTGAGAGCAACCAGGTGTCAAATTTAACAAAGACTTCAAAGTGGTCATTATAAATATGTTAAAAGAAACTTAAGGAAACCATGATTAAAGAAGTAAAGGAATATTTGATGACAATGTTACATCAAATAGAATATCAATAAAGATATAGGAATTATTTGCAAAAAAAAAAAAAAACCAAATGGAAGTACTGAAGTTGAGAAGTACAACAACTAAAATGAAAACCTCAATGGAGAGGATTAAGAGTAGATTTGACTGGCAGAAGAAAGAATTTGTGAGCTTGATGATACATTGATAGAGATTATGCAATCTGAAAAGCAGAGAAAAAAGATTGAGGAATAATGAACAGAGCCTTAGAAAAATGTGGAGCATCTTAAACACACCAACATATGCATAATAGGATTATGAGAAGAAGAGAGAAAAAAGAAGAAAAAATATTTAAATGATAATGGCTGAAAACTTCCAGAATTTATTGAAAAACTTTAATCCACATATCCAGAAATCTCAATGAACTCAAAGCAGTATACACATAGACATCCACAAATACACACATAATGGTAAATAATGCTTAAAGCCAAAGATAAGGTGTGGCAGTTTGATATTTATGAATTGAAAAAAGAGATATTTGATTCTGTTTGTAAACTGGTCTGTTCCTCTGGGCAGGATACCCTTTGATTGTATTAGATTCAGCTGAGATGTCTTTGGATAAATTATGTTAAGATTAGGACTTTGATTCGACCACATCATTAGGGCATGCAGGGTTGAGTTCCTGCCCTCTTGGTGGGCTGATAAAACAGACTTACAAAGAAGAAGAGATACATGGAAGTAGATACACAGAGAAGAAACACAGAGGAAGTGAGACAGCTCCATAGCTATGGCAGAGGCCCCAGGAAGAGAGCATGAGCCATTTACCTGAAAGTTTACAGCTGACCTTGTGAAGAGAACAGAGCAGCTGAGCTCAGAAAGAAATGAGCCCCAGGAAGAGAGATGAGCTCTATGCCAGCCTACAGTTGAGATCAGAAGAAGCTGGGCCCATGGAGCCTTAAGAGGGAAAAGGAAGGCTGAACTCTCTCAGAGATCGGCAACCGTCTTGCTTCAATATGTGGCAACAGAGTTTGATAAGAAAGTAACCTTGTGTTGGCCTCTTTAGGGCCTTGTAACTGTAAGCTTTTACCCCAAATAAATACCCTTTATAAAAACCAATCGATTTCTGGTACTTTGCTTCATCACCCCTTTGGCTGACTAATACAGAATTTGGTACCGAGAAGTGGGGTGGCGCTTTTGCAATTACCAAAATGCTGGAACAGGTTTATAAATGGGTAAAGGGTATTTTTTGGAGGAACTGTGAGATGCTTGATAGAAAAGGCTTAGGTGGCTTTGAAGTGACTGTTGGTGGGAATATGGACACTATAGAAACTTTTGATAAGGCCTTAGAAGGAAATGGTGGAACTATTATTAGAAACTGGAGGAAAGGCAATCTGTGTTTTAAAGTCACAGAGAACGTAGCAAGATTAGCTCCTGATGTTATATGGACGGCAGAATTTGAAAACTAAGAGCTTGGGCATTTAACAAAGGAGATTTGTGCCCCAGGCAATAATTTGAATACACACACGCAAAAAACAAAGAGCCATCAGTAAAGGTAATGATACATACTTCTTCTACTTTCTTCTCTTAACTGATTTAAAAACAATCATATAAAGCAATTTGTATACACTGGTTTGTTTGGAATAAAATATATAGAAACTTAAAATATTTGCCAAGAGGAGTACAAAAGAGGTGAGTGGGAGCAAAGCTGTATTGGGCTAAGGATATAACTACTAATGGTAACTCAAGTTAACAGAAACAAATGAAGAGCACTAGAAATGATATATAACAACACTAATATAACAAAAGCTCTAAATATATACTTGTTCTTTCTTTCACCTCCTAGCTTCTTTAAAAGTTATAAAATTATAAATTATTCATTATAACGATGTGTTGTTGGGTTTTTTATATTTAAAGAAGTAATATGTATAGCAATAATAACACAAAATGATGGGGAAGGGAATAGAGCTAGAGCTGTATAGGGATAATGTTTCTATATGCCACTGGACTAAGTTAGTATAACTCTGAAGCTGGTTTTGATCATTTAAGTTATATATAGTAAGCCCTAGAGCCTCACGTAATGATATAAAAAAAAAAAAAATGTAGTGAAGAATCATTAAAGGAATTAAAATGTTACATTAGAAAATATTCACTTAATGCAAAAGAAAGCAGTAAAGTAGGAATAAAGGAATAGAACAATGTGAGATATGTAGAAAACAAACAGTAAAATGGTAGACATTTATCCGGTTATCTCAACAATAACATTAAATATGAATAGATTAAACATTCCAATCAAAAGGCAGAGATTGTCAGACTGGATAAAAACATAAAATTCAATGATATATGCTATCTACCAGAGATGCACTTTAGATTCAAAAGATACAAATGCATTGAAAGTAAAAGGGTGAAAAAAGATGCATCATGTAAACAGCAACCACAAGATACCTGGAGTGGTTATACTAATATCAGACAAAATAGACTTTAAAACAACAAAAGTTATTGGTGGTAAAGAGGGACATTTTATAAAGATAATTGTGTTCATCTATTAGGAAGACCCAACAATTATAAACAGATGTGTAACTAATAACAGAATACCAAAATACATAAAGCAAAAACTGACAGAAATGAAGGGGAAATAAATAATTCAACAGTAATGGTTGGAGACATAAATACCCTACTTTCAATAAGGAATAGAATGATAGGTCAGAAGTTCAACAAGGAAATAGAAGACTTGAACAGCACTATAAACCAATTACACCTAACAGACACATATAGAACACTCCACCCAACAACACAATATACATTCTTCTCAAGTATACATGAACATTCTCTAGAAAAGACCATTTGCTAGGCCTATAAAACTGACCTTGGTAAATTTAGAATGAAAGAAGTAATACCAAGTATTGGAATGAAATTAAACATAAATAACAGAAAGAAATTTGAGAAATTCACAAATATGTGGAAATTAAACAGTAAACTCCTAAATAAGTAATTAGTCAAAGAAGAAATCAAAAGAAAAATTAGAATATACATTAAGAAGAATGAAAATATAGATTAATCTAAAACTTGCAGGATACAGTGAAAGCAGTGCATAGGGTGAAAATTACAGTTGTGAGTGCTTATATTAAAAAATATTAAAAATCTCAAATTAATAACATAACCAGTGTCTTAAAGACATTGGAAAAGAAGAGTAAGCAGAAGGAAAAAATCATCAAAGACTAAATTGGCAATTAATTGAACAGAGAATAGAAAATACAATAGAGAAAAATTAACGAAGCCAGAATCTGATCCTTTGAAAAGATTAACAAAATTGACAAACCTGTAACTAGACTGACCAAGGAAAAAAAGAAGACTCAAATTCCTAGAATCAGAAATGAAAGAGAGGACATTATTACCAAACTTACAGAAATAAAAAGGATTAAGAAGAAATACTATGAATACTATGCCAATCAATTTTACAACTTACATGAAATGGACAAATTCCTAAAAATACAGAAACTACTGAAACTGACTCAGAAAGAAATAGGCAACCTGAATAGACCTATAACAAGAAAAGATATTGTATTTGTAATCAAAATACCACCTGCAGAGAAAAGCCTAGGCCCAATGGCTTCACTGTTGAATTCTACCAAGCATTTAAAGAAGAATTGATACCAATTCTTCACAAACTCTTCCATAAAAGGAATACATCCTAATTCATTTTATGAGGCCAGTATGAGCTCAATATAAAAAACAGACATAGACATCACAAGAAAAAACAAACTGCAGACCAATATCTCCTTTGATTAGGGACACAAAAATCCCCAACAAACTACAAGGAAGTCAAATCTAGCAACATATAAAAAGAATTATATACCATGACCAAGTTAGATTTATCCCAGGAATAAAAAGTTGTACAAATCTGAAGCTATATAAAGCTGAAGCTAAAAAGCAATTAATGAAATGCAAATAAATTTCTTTCAAAATGGCTTACTCTCAATTAGTATTTTTTTAGATTTGTGTAACATTTTCTCTTAAAGTAAACAGAATATAGTAATATGTGTAGGTAAAGAAGAATAAAAAGCAGTATCATTCAAATAAGGAAAGATTTCTTCTTTGAATGAGCACCTCTGATATTCCCTCATTTTGTTCTGGCAGGGGCAGTTGTTTATTCACTATTCTGTTCATTAAACCATTCAGTCAGTAAATTGAGATCACTCAGGACCTAAATCTGTAAGGATCTCCAGACTGCTTCTATATATGCAGCAGTATGAAACTCACATGAAGCCTTCTTTAGAGGGGTATAATCATGTTAAGAAATGGTTTCATTGTTAATTAGTGTTCTAGATAGTTGCTGGTCGGTGCCCTTGTTGATTCAATGATAATAATGATAATATCTTAATTATTAGTAAACTGCTTCTCAGGAATAAGGAAGTAGGGAAGCTGGTTGGGGAGTGGGAGATGTCCACCAATGAAGAGAAATCAAGAAAGATTTAAAAGGCAAAGAAGTGGTATTTGGTGTCAAAGCCTAAACAGAGATGCTGTGTATTTGTTGCTATTTCATCTTAGTGGTGGTGGTGATGGAGGGAACTAATGAGCACCATAAGGCAGAGCACAAATAATAAATGGCCATTATTTTTGGTTTTTCCAATTAGTCCTCTACTAGTTGGAGGAACTGTTGAATTTGCAACAGAAACATTTGTTCTAGGAATAACTCATGCTTTCTTTTAGTTAGAAATCCACATTATATAAAATTGAATTTCCTTGAGAGAACAAGAATACAAATGATAGGAAAAATATAGGCACCGTAGGACTTTCACATCCAGTGGTCAAATTAGATTATTTGAGACTGAAAGGTAATATCAGTTTTTGTGGTAGAGTAATTTAGAACATGCTCCTCTTCCACCATTAAATCCTTTGAATTGGAAAATAGATAAAAAAGTCATTTTAGAATATCTTCACTAAACTTCAACCTTAAAATGTGGTTGAAAATACCTAGGGAGTGGGCCTAGGAAAATGCCAACACTCTCAGTTAATTTGATCAGTTTAAGGAGAAAAGGATTACTCAAACCAGTTTTTTGACATAATTGAATTTTAGTCTTTTCAGCTAAATTTATTGGTATCATATAGATTCAGGCTTTGAATTCCATGCAACTGTGGGTAATTGCCTTTTACCCCTACTAAGACCCATTATTGATTTCAGGGCTTGAGTTGTATTTAAGAATGAGTATAAGCCCTCTCTCACTTGGAGTTGGCGTGGACATCACCATCCCAGTCCCCTCAGGATTGGGGAAAGAACTATGGACTAGAGTGGACTTGATGGTATTCTCTTGTTCACATATGGTGATTCTAGCAATGGAAGAAATTATAACAATGAGGTGGAGCCAGTGGCCACTTGACACTTTTGGGGTAGGGAGGGGACGAGCAGTTGAAATACAGGGGCTTCTTTGGGAGTTGGAGGTTGTCCTGAGTACTGTTGTGGCAACGGATGTAGGCCATTTTAAATCAGCACACACCACTCAGAACTGAGTGGGAGAGAGTGTGGTCTACAGTGTGAACTGTGGTCTATGGTTGGTGGCAAGGCTCCAGGATGTGTAAGTTCATTGAGGGTGGTGGGCCACACTGTGGGAGATGTTTGTGTGGGATGTGGTGGGAGGTGTGGGAGGTGGGCAACATGGGAATCCCAGTGGGTTCCGTGTAATATTTTGGGTAATCTAAGCACCTCTTGAAATATATGTATATATATATATAAATAACATTTTTGTAAGCAAATAAAAAAATTAATTAATTAATTTAAAAAAAAAAAAAAAAGAATGAGTGCAAATATTTGTTATACTAGCCTGAGAAAAATGACAAGTATTGTGGAAGGATTTTTTTTTTAATGTGTGCTACAAATGACACTAATTTTTCCTTGAATTTGTTTATAATAAAAAATATAGCAATAGTAATTGTTACAGGAGGTAGTACATATGAATAATGGTACAATTATGTTAAACACAATTTGGAAACCTGTGTGTTGTTCAATATTTATAAAATTGATTTTTTTTTCATTTAGCATGTGTCTAGTCTTTAAACATTTAAATGTTTATAGTTTTAGTGATTATCAGAAGAAATTAATAAAATTATAGTTTTAGTGACTATCAGAAGAAATTATTAAAAGAAGCATTTGATTTTGTGTGTCATGCAAACATTTTAAAATATGATATATTCTAAGGACTACAATTGTTCAGTTACCTAAATTGTGCTTTGCACTACATAAGTGAGCTTAACTGGGAAATGGACTGGATGAGAAGGAGATACAGGGAAAGAAATTCCAAAAGCATATTTTGATTTCTATAAAGAAATAGCAGACTTACTACAAGCATGGGCGTGGGCATTACCTGGGAGCTTGTTAGAAATGCATAATTTCTGATCCCACCTAAGACTTACTGAATCAAAATGGGCATTTTAGCAAGATCACCAGGTGATTCTTCTGCATATTCAAGCTTGAATAGCTCTAGTTGAAGTACACTCCCCACAATATTTACCAAAACATATACTATGGTCAAAGTATTCTTCTAGGTGTGTGTGTGGGGGGGGGCGGGGGTGGGAGGGTGGGGGGTCCTACCCTTGGTTTGGAGCCTAATAGCCCAGAGTTTTCATTTAGATAAAGGATTGAAGCCTTAAGATACAAAAACAGAGAGTTCTAAGTAATTTAAGGACTTACTGGGTATAAGGGGAAATTTTGTGGAACACCAGGGCCTCTATTTCCTTTAAAATTAAACCATAGACATAGGTGTCTATTCCACTTCTAAGTAAGTTAATTTCTCCCATTGTACAGTACAAATTTAAATTTATTGGGTCTTGGCTTTAGCTTGTTGTTAGAAGTTATGGGCATGAAAGTCATTATGTAATTTTGAAAGGATCTGATGAGCAAAGTCAGATTTAACAGATTTTTCCTCAAGAATGAAGGTTGTCTGCTCAGAAGGAGAGGACAATTTCTGAAATTCTGGCACCTCTTGCTGAAAGGAATGTTTGTGGCATGATGATTTATTCCTACTGCCTGGAGATACTCTGCTAGTACTTTGACATAAACCCATGAAAGAAAAGAGCAGTTTTAAAATAAATCTTTAAATTATGCTTACATAGGTTTGAGAATCGTGCATTCCATTATCATTGCCTGTAAACACTTAAAGAACTGTTGATATGTTTAAAGGGTAGTATAGTCACTAAGTGCAGGACCAAAAGAGTGTATTAACTTACAGATTCTGGACAGACATTAGCAGATTGAATACATCAGTGTGAACCAGGCAGCTAACAGCATGAGTCTATTGATGCAGCTTGTGGTCACATTAAATGATTGTCTTATTAATTAAAGGATAACGTCATCTTCTAAAAACTCATCTCATTTGTAGGGTGATGGGAATGGAGATATAATGCAGACATCAGGGACTTGGTCCTATCCCCTTAAGTGCAGCTGGGAAATTTTCTCAACATTCTGGTTTAATTTCCTCCCAAGGAATGCCTACTATCTGCTAAAAACATTCCATCTGCAAAATACTCTAAACTTCATGACACAATATTTTTCAAAAAGCAGATTTTTCAAATGTAAATGCCCTCCAATCATGGACCACCAGAAAAATAAGTGTAGTTACGGAATTTAGATTTATTTCTTGATAGATAGAGAGAATGCACACCATGGAATCATGGGCATCTTAGTAGGAGGGTGTTGGAGAAAACCTATTGTAGAATTTAGGATTTGCTTGGATGATTTGGGAGAGGGTCCAAGGAAGCAGGGGTTTGCTGTAGACTGTATGCTGTCAGAAAGTCGAGACAATTCCATGATAATTGCAATAGATAGAAAGACAGATTAGAGGGAGATAAAGGCGTAATTGTTAAAGAAGCAACAGTCACTCATATTAGCAAGAAGAGAAGAATATTTGGTATTTTATGGGTGGCACGGTTACCTTGATTTTGTCTGTGCTTAGATAAAATTATAAAGTGGCCTTGCTCTGTCTCACTTTATCATGTTCTCACAGTGACCTTGTCTGCTGTTGGTGTCATGTGAGATTGTTTATGTTTAACAGAGGAATAACATGGCCTATCTGTGAGCACAAGGCCGGCTTCTAACAATAGTGGAACCCAGCTGTACATGTCAGACCAATTCCCAAGTGTCAGGGACTTCTTTTTTCTTCCTTACTAACTAGCAAACTTTTTCTAAAAGTTTTGGAAGAATTATTCCTTGTAGTAAAAGAGATTTTTTAATTGAGTCTTTAATTCATTCAATAAGCAAACAATAAATAAGTAATAATGCCTTACTTTATAGAATCTAAAATTTTAGTTATGAGAGAAACCTTAAATAACATCTAAATCAATCACTATTTGATACTGGTATCTTCTCTCTGGCATTCCTTCCTAGGAGTTGCCTAGCCTATGCTTGAATAGTTCCAATAAAAGGAAATACTTGATCTTGGCTATTGAATCAGTCCCCCACAAGACATGTTCAAGTCCTAACTCCTAGTCCTGTGGGTGTGAACTCAGTTGTAATTGGGCTTTTTGAAGATCCCATTAAGATGAGGCCATGTAGAATCAGAGTGGGCCTTAATCCAATATGACTGAAGTCCTTATAAGGAGAGGAAATTTAGACATGGAAGCAGAAGCCAAAAGCAGAGTGAGGAGGAGACAGATCACCATGTACCCAATTTGGGTGAAGGCTATGAAAATACAGTTCACAGAATAGGAAATGTTTTTGAAACATACAAAAAATCCTCAACTCGCACGTAATATAAATATAAAATAAAACTACACTGCAAGACTACTTTTCACTGTAAAGAGGTTAAGGATCAAAATATTAGACAATACACTCACTGTGTTGGTGAGGCTGTGTGCAAATAGACCTATTCATACATTATACATTACTAGTGGGAGTGTATATTAGTACAGTTTCTATGGAGCTCAATTTAACAATATGTCTTCAATTAAAATCTTCATCAATAAGGAATTAAATAAAGTAAAATAAGATAATTAATGGAATGAAAACTGTGAAAATAATAAACAAGAAAACACTGTGTATTGCTATGGAATATTTTCTAAGACATGTTACTAAGTGAAAAAAATTGAAGTGCAAAACAGTATTTATAGTACACTACCAATTATATAAAAGCAAGGGGTGCACAAGCAATATTACATACATATTACATTAAAATTTTTGGAATAATAGTGAAGAATGAAATGGATGTTATGAGCCAGGAGTAGGAAAGAGACTTTATACTTCTTTTGTACTTTTTGAATTTTGAACAATGTGAATGCATTGTCTATTCATAAATCAAAAATAATTTAAAAATAAAGTAAATAAGATTTCTGGTTACTGAGAAAAATTGCAGCTGCCTTAACTGCATCTTCCCTTGTTACCAACAAACACAATACAGAAAAACAGAAGGACCAAGAAAACTACACAAAACCACACTGTAAGTACAACACCCAAACTTCAAATTCCTTTTAAGTAAAACAAATAAAAACATTCCACTAAGTACAAGTGAGCTGTCTCTAATGCTCCTGCTACAAGTCTTTGTGGTGATCAGGGCAGTCCCAGAAAACCTTCATGAAAGAGAGTAGAAGGGACCTAGGTGTGTAAAAGATTGATTTAAAACCACTACCTCAAAGGAAGAAGTTCACCTACAGGTTGAAATTTTTGGAAAAGTGTTCTGGTAGATCAGAGCATTGACTACAGGGAAGAGATTTTTTTTTTTTGAAAGTTCACATAACTTAGGGTGGCAGTCTTTTTGTTTTTTTTTTTTTAACTTTATTTTGTACATTTAATAACTGAAAACATAAGCAATAAAAAACTAAAAAGTAAACACAGATGAATAAATATATACATTTCTCAATTAAATGTAATGGATACATGTAAATTTTTTTGTTGTTTTGTTTTTTGTTTGTTTTTTTGTTTTTTTGTGTGTGAATCAAACAATATATTACACAATATATTTGGCTCATAGGAGGACTGTTTGGCAGTTCCTAAAGAAGTTGAATATAGACTTGCCACATGACCCTGCAATACCACTACTGGGTATATACCCAGAAGAACTGAGAGCAGTGACACAAACAGACATCTGCACACCAATGTTCATAGCCACATTATTCATCATTGCCAAAAGTTGGAAACAACCCAGGTGTCCATCAACAGATGAATGGATAAACAAACTGTGGTCTATTCACACGATGGAATATTATGCAGCTGTAAGAAGAAATGAAGTCATAAAGCATATGGCAACATGGATGAATCTGGAGGACATTATGTTGAGTGAAGCAAGCCAGACACAAAAGGTGGCAGTCTTTTAAAGACTTGCCTATGGGGAAGAAGAAGGCAAAAAGGAAGTGACGGGCACTTTTGGAAACTGGGCGCTGTTTTAGTTTCTGAGATGCTAAAACATATACCATACAATGGGTTGGCTTAACAACAGGAATTTATTGAATCATGGTTTCAGAGGCTAAAAAGCTTGCTTCCTCCCAGGACTGGTATCTTCTGGCTGGGCGGTAATCTTAAGGGTTTCTTGGCTTTTCCATCACATGGCAATGCTCAGGGCAATGTTTTCTCCTTTCTCCTCTGGATTCTATTGATTTCTGCTTGCTTCTTGTGGCTTCTTTCACCATCTTTCACTTTGCCTACAATGAACTCCAGTAACCCAGATTAAAGCCCAGCCTGATCCAGTAGGGCCACATTTTTAACTGAAGTAACATCTTGCAAAGATCTTATTTATAGTTCATCCACACACATCAGAATGCAGACCTAGACCAAGAATATGTCCAAATTGGGGTACACAGTTCAATCCACCACAGGTGGTAAAGTATAAAAAGAAGCAAATGGGAAAATGTGAGTGTCCATCACTCTAAAGAAAATAAGCAAAAACTGGAGGACGCACAACCTCTCTGCCCATCCCCATTCCACAAAATCCATTAAATCAACTGGGCTCTGCTATGTTGACAGAAGAGGGCACCATTGAACTAAAAATTTTGTAAGCCACCGCAAATCTATAAAAGTAATAAGACAAAAGTGAATAAGTCTATACAAAGCTACTATAAGACAATAAAATCAGAATCAAAACACCTCATCTGATGAAAAGTCTCCAGAAGACAACATGAAGCAAAGGAAAATTATAACATAATACTTCAAATTAAATTTTAAATCCTTAAACATTTGCAGCTATGAAAACATTAAAGATAGAAATGAACAAAAAGCAGAAAAAATTAAAAGGAGATTTGGGAAGTGAGTGGCTATAGCTCAGTGACTGAGCGCCTACCTCCCATGTACAAGGTCCCAGGTTCAATCCCTAGTTCCTCCTATAAATAAATAAATAAATAAATAAATAAATAAATCTGGCCTAGAGTTTGTTCTCTTAACTACTAAGCATTGCTGCCTCAAGGGTCCATGGGTCTATGATCTTGTAGATTGACCCACTGACTACTGAGCTAGAAAGGTACTTTTAAAAAAAGAGAGACACAAATTGACTAAATTCAGGGAAGAGATAAAAGAAAAAGGGAAAAATCATCGAAGATATAAAGACTAAATTACAGGGTACTCAAGGGAGAACAAACTCAAAGAAAATGTTTTGACACTTTGAAGAAAGATACACAAAAATATAATGAAAAGTGACATTGAAATAAGTAAAGCATCAGAGAGAAAGATGGGATTAAAGGAACCATTAAAAACTGACAAATGAGATAGTAGCGGGTTAAAAAATAAAATAGGCAACAAGAGCCTTAAACAAGGTATAAGTACAAAGATAACCACTGGAATAAAAACATGACTGCCTAAATACCAAATAAAAATTGAAACTTTAAAAAGTCACATAACGAAATAAACATAGCATATATTATAAACATAGTAATTATAAAATAAAATGACAGAGTTGAAATAAACCATGTTAGTCATATTAATTATAATGGGGAGGCAGGGAAATAGATTTTCCAGGCTATTGAAATTAAGTTGGTGTCATATAAACTGAGATTATTATAGATTTAGGATGTTGAAGTAAAGCACCATGGTAACCAAAGAAAAAATACTTGAAAAATATGCACAGAAGGAAAGAAGAGATTCTAAAAGGTTTACTACAAATGATGAACTAAATACAAAAGTAGGCAGTAATGGATGAATTGAGGGACATAAAAAGGTATAAGACTTATAAAATTCAAAATGGCATAAGTAGGTCCTCCATTAGCAGTACTTATTTTAAGTGTAAAACAGGTTCACTTCTCCAGTCAAAAGGCAGAGACTGGCAGAATGGATTAAAAAAAAAAAAAAAAAAGCATGACTCAACTACATGCTGTCTGCAAGAGACTCACCTTAAATTCAAAGATATAAGTAGGTTGAGAGTGAAAGGATGGGAAAAAATGTACCAAGAAAGTAGAAACCAAAATAGAGCTGGAATAACTATACTAATGTCAGGTAAAATAGACTTTAAGTCAGAAACAGTTATGAGGGACAAAGATGGTCATTATATACTAATCAAGGGGACAATTTAACAAGATGTAACAATTATAAAAACATATGCATCTAACAGCAGAGCCCCAAAACATAAGAAGCAAATATTGACAGATTTGAAGGGAGAAATTGATAGTTTTACATTAGTAGTAAGAGATTGGAATCCATCACTCTCAAAAATGGATGACCACACTTTGCTGGTTGTGTGTTTTTTACATTTACTTACAATAAAGAAAAAAAAATTTTTTTTTTCCAGAAAAAAATAGAGGGGAAAAAAACATTGAAAGTCTAATTGCAAAATGGGCAAAAATTATGAACAATTTACAAAAAGATATAAAGGTGACCATTAAACACATATGACATTAAAGCTCACTCATCAATGGCAATATAAAAATTAAAACTACATTGAAATATCATTTTTACTTCTTAGTTTGGCAAAAATTAAAAAGTTTTGCAACACATTTATTGGAGAGGCTGTGTGCAATCTAGCATTCTCATACCTTGTTAGTGTAATGCAAATTGGTAAACCTTTGGGGAAGAGAATTTGGCAGCATCTAACAAAAGTACTGATGCATTAACTATTCAACTTAAACAACCTATTTCTAGGAATTTTTCCTGAAGGTAAACATCCAACAATTAAACAACACATACACAACGTTATTCACTTGTACATTGATTGTTTTTCAAATATTGGAAACAACCTAATGTCTCTACATAGGGAAGAGAGTAAATGAATATGGTACTCAATCCAATGGAGTCCTATGCAGCTGTAAAAAGAATGAGGAAGCTCTCTAAACTGATATAGAATGATTTACAATATACTGTTATGTGAAAAACAATGCAAAATTCAAGAGTGTCTAGCATATGCTGACTTTTGTTAACAAAAATAGGCAATAAGAAATATACATATATATGCTTATTTATGCAAAACAAAATATAGGAAACATAAACCAGAAATTAATGAGATGGTATCCTACAGTATGGTTAGTAATGTGGTAGAAAAGTTGTGTGCCTTAGTTTGCCAGGGCTGCTATGACAAATATCACACAATAGGTTAAGTTAAAGAGCAGGAATTTATTAGTTCACAATTTTGAAGGCTAGAAGTCCAACATCACTGTATCATCAGGGCTTGCTTTCTCCCAGAGTCTTTAGCATTCTGATGGTAGCTTGCCACAATCCTTAGGATACCTTGGCTTGCATCTCTGCCTCCGTCACAAGGCAATCTGCTTCATTGTCTGGTTTCTTCAGGTTTCTGGCTTCTACTGACTTCTGGCTTCTTCTGACTTCTATGTCTGAATTTCCTCTGCTTATAAAGACTCTAGTAATATGGGTTAAGGTCCACCCTGATTCAATTTGACTTTATCTAAATAGGATCCTCAAAGATTCTATTCACAAACGAATCAACACCTTACCTAATAATAACATCTTCAAAGGTCCTATTTATAAATGGATTCATATCCATAGGACCAGGACTTAGGAATTAGGGCTTGAACATGTCCTTTGTGGTGGGCATGAGTCAATCCCCAACAATATGGGAGATAGGAATGGGTAGAATGGATGAGTGAAGGACAATCTAGTTCTCTAAGTACACCTATTTGCATATTTCTGACTTTTAGTACCAAGATGATGTTTCACATAGTAAAATGAATGAATGAATGAAATTAACAAAGTTGAGGGAACAACAAAATAGAATGCCAACAGAAACAATTGAACCTAATTGCATTTTAAATGAGTAGTACAGCTACACTAAAGGAAAAAGGGAACAAACTAAGGATCTTTTGAACACTATTTTGATTATATATCCTTAGGTTACAGAGAAAAAGATTCTTAAATTTGATTCTAGTTAGTAGGTTTGTTTTTTACAGGGGTGTAGGTTAGCAATTTTGAAACTATTTTAAGTATATTCTAATACTGAGCAAATAAGTAAATATTTTTTGGATTATAAAAGCCTGGTTTCATACTGTCAGAGAAGCAAATTACAAATATGTAAAGGGGGAGGACAAGAACTATGTCTATGATTTTATATCAGAATTGGAGGTGTCAGTATGAACTCACAGTTTTAAAATATATAAAAATAAATATAGATATGAGAATATATATTTCCTATCTCTGTCCACTGAGACAACCTAGAAACAATGCACTCTAGTAGCAATGAACACCCTTAGCACCCAGACAATGGATACCAAATACCATTTTTCCCTAAAAGGAATCAGGGCTCCTTAGAAAAATGGCTGATTCCAAGACTGATTTAGGGAAAGTTCAAGATGAGATTAGAACATCTTTTTTGTGTGCAAGTAACTAAGGAAGTGCTCACACAGTAAAAGAGATATGTCAAAAGGTCACAGGAATCAATTCAAAGGAGTCCCACTGGGCAAATCTGGGACAATTGTGCATACAAATAAATAATGATAGTAACATCATAATCCACTTATATATAAAACTATAAAAATGAATATATAAATAAATGAGGGGGGAAGCAACACCATCTCAATGGTAGAATATCAAATAGTAAATGTAGAGGAATTATAGAATTAGAAAAAAAATTAACACCCACAGTAGTAATAAACATTTTAAACAAGAATCATCAATGGATGATAAAATGGATGAGTGAAAGTATCCTGATGAGAGTGAAGATTTGTACATCATCTCAAAGTGTCTTCCCATAAAATACTTATTAATTTCAAAAGGAAAATGAGTAACTTTATAGCGGATAAAACTGGAAATCACCTCCATAACCAAGTGATAAAAATTAACATTGCCAATAATGGAACAAATAATACCATGTGCCTTTGATATGATGTAATTAAAAGACACAGAATTTCAACTTTCATTTGTGCCCAAAGGGCAAAGCCTCCTCTAATCTTGAGGAAACATCAGACATACCTAATTCAAGGAACTTTCTACAAGAAAAAAATCAAGGTCATTAAAGACTGAGGAACTGTCCTGGAATAAAGGAGACACAAAAATGAAACCTAGCTTGTGATCCTTGACTGGATTATGGAACAGGAAAAAAAAAATCTTTATCTATAAAAGATGTTTGTGTGTCTTTCTTCCATATATTCCCCAGAAGTCTTTTTTTTTTTTTTTTCCATTTTATCTTCAAAGAAGATTTAGGATACAGAAAAGTCACATAGAGAATATAGGGGATTCGCATATACCCAGCATCCTCCCCCTTTTCCACTCTCCCCAATTAATAACATTTTACATGTGGATGATACGTTTGTTACAATTGATGCACAAATATTGAAGCATTGTTATCACCATCCCCAAATCCTCAAGACTGGGGAATTAACAATGGACTAAAGTAGACATTATTATTCTACTATAGACTTATTATTATACTAGCAATGGAAGAACTTTTATCATTTATACAAAGGCAGTGGCCACCAGAGAATCTGAGGGATGGGAGAGAGAATAGGTGTAACATAGGAGCATTTTCAGGACATTGGAGTTGTCCTGCATGACATTGCAGTGACAGATACAGGCGATTGTATATTTTGTCATAACCTACAAAATTGTGAGGGAAGGAGAGTAAAATATAATGTAAACTGTAATCCATAGTTAGTAACAATGCTTCAATATGTGTTTATCAATTGTAACAAATGTGCCACACTAATGAGGGATGTTGTTGATGTGGGAAAGTGTGGGAGGGGGAGGGAATGGGGCATATGGGAATCCCTTGTATTTTCAAAGTAACATTTATGTAATCTAAAGCTTCTTTAAAAATAAAAACTTAATTAAAAAAATAAAGGACATTAGTGGAACAATTGGTGTATTTGCATAAGGTCTTTAGATAATACTCTTTTATCAAAGTTAATTTTCTGATTTTGATAATTGCCCTGTGATTATGTATAAAAATATCCTTAATTTTGGGATATACACACTGACATATTTAGGGGTATGAAGGCAATAGGTCTGCTGAGGGATGGGAGAATGATCAAACAAATGTGGCAAAATGTTTACATTTGGAAATCTAGAGGTGAAGGAAATTCAGGAATTTTTTTGTATTATTTTTGTAACTTCTGTAAATCTGAAATAATTTCTAAATAAAGTTTGAAATATATAAAAATAAAATAGCACCATTTATTTTCAAAATCAAAATTATCTGCTTTAAGGATTTAAAATTTTGCTGAAGTATAAGTGAGGTGAATAAATATGTATGTATACATATATTTAAAATCATGTTTGTTCATTTATTTATTCACTCATTCGTACAGTTATAATAAAAATATACATGTTTCGTAGCACTCATAAAGCTTTTATTTGTGAAGGGAGAGTGAGTTGTGAGGTGGGGGTGACCATATTAAAAGCAGCAAATGTCATAATTTCTAGGAGGTATATTATTATGAAGGAAATAAAATAAGATGGTGTGATAGTGACAGTGACAGAGGTATATATGTGGAGTTGGTCCAGAAAGACATTTCTGAGGGAGTTGCTTTTGAGCTGATATCTGAATAATAAGAAAGAGCCAATAACTCTAAGAGCTAGGTGAATACCTCATAAACTAATGGCTTAAATTTATAATAAATGTAAAGGTGGACAATGTATTATCAGCCAGTTGGTCTACAGGAATAATATATAACTCAGTACCAACTAAGAAATTACTTCCTAAGTAAATGTAAGAAGAGGGGCATGGGATATCAGTGGATATATGAAATCTATTCTTTTTACCACTATATAGCTAGATTTCATACTTTATAAATCACTGAAATCCTCTGATCTTCCATTTTATCTGTTACAAAGGGCTGTGAATAGATAATATTTAATGCCTCTTACATAATCAATATTTATGATTTTATAATTTTATAAAATTTCAATATTTGTTATTTATACTATCACATGAGTATAGTATAGATAAATTCAAGTCAATAATAAATAAATGGTGTTTTACAATCTGTCATTACTAGACATGAGAACTTTCTGGACTAAACTATACTTTGCTTTTTTAGTAACAAAGAGGATGGGGAATTCCAAAACACCAAGAAACATAAGCTGGTCAAAGGGTTTCACAAATTCTTGTATCTCATGTTAAATTCAATATCCAGACAGTACTTAGACCTCAAACTTCAAAAAGGCTCCTCCTTTTTCATTCTTAATTGATGACTTTATAGCTTACTTCACTGAAAAAATATGATCCAGCATGACTGTCTACACATTCCCAAAACCAAATGTACCACTATGTTCACATCTATGCCAATATTCTATGCCTTAACACCTGTTACAATAGATGAATTAGCTCACTTTCTAGCTAAGGCTAATTTCTTCACATGTGCACTGGATTCCTCGCTGCCCCAGCTATTATCCTCTTTCCTACATCACCACCTTGTTCTCTCCCTCTTGGATATTCACATCAGCATATACAAAACAGTATTTGGCACATAGTAAATATTACACACATATTAGATTATCTAATAATATTAATAGCTCATTGACCCCCATGTCCCTTAGAAATCATAAATATGCTGACAACTTCTTACTTTACATCTTTAGCACAGGATTTGTGTACTCTGGAATCATATATCCAACTTCCCACTAAACATTTCCAATTGGATGACTAATAGCTACCAAAAAACTTAACGTGTCTAAATTTTAATCTTGATTTGCTCTCCAACTTGCTTCTTTTGCAGTATCCCTCATCTTTATAAATAGAATTTCATTCTTCTATTTGCTTTGGCCAAAATTTTGAAGTCATCCTTTATTCTTCTATTTCTATTTCATATCGCACATCCAATCTATCAGCCAGTATTGTTAGGTCTTCCTCTAAACTTAATGAAACTTCACACATTGCAATAAATTTGTGTCCAAAGAATTCAGTTACAAAATGTGGGTCATACTATTGGAACATTAATGAAATGATAGGGAGAAGTCTTTACATTTAGCATGCTGGGTATTCCAGGGTCCTGCTGAATTCCAAATCAATATTAGTCTCCACTGTGTCTTTATACGACGTAGTTGCAGGTTTCCATTGCAGTTTATATATCCATGGGGACCATACTAGGTGCTGAGTTTATCTGAAACTTCAAGGATAGGAGGAACATTTTCAGTAATTTCTTGGTACCTGTTTTCTGGGCCTCATCCCAAAAGAATGGGTCAAGAAAATATTTGGGACTTGGGGACCCAACCTTTGCCTCCCCGTTTCTCAAGATAGACCATAATTTTCTTCCTGGCCTCAACTCCTGCTCCATGTCTCCCATTTTTTTCCAATAGTTAAGAAGTTTAACCTGTACCATATGAGAACAGAAGTTGGAAGCCAAGTAACAAAAATTTATATGTGCAAAATCCAGTCACTTGTTAAAACCTCCCCTCCTATTCCTTGATCCTAGCCACCATAGTCTCTTACCTGCATTAGTGCAACTAGCCTTCTAATTGACCCTGTTGCTTCCACTCTTGCTTTCTTATAAACTGTTCTTAGCACAACAATCATACTGATCCTTTAAAAATATGTCAGATCATAGAACTCTTCTGTACAAAAGCCACCAATGGCTTCCCATCTTTGCTAGTTTCCTCGCTGCTAAAATAAATAAAATACAAAGGATTGGCTTAAACAATGGAATTTATTGGCTCATGGTTTTGAGGCTCTGAGAGGTCCCTAAAGACCTCTGGGACTGGTTCATTGCAATCCTTGATCCTTGGCTTTTCTGTCACATGGCAATAACATGGTGGCCTTTTCCTTTCTCCTCTGGATTCAGTTGACTTCCAATTTCTTCCCCTATAGTTTTCTCTCTCTGTGGTCCTCTCTATAAGACCTCAAGTAATAGGTTTAGGACCCATCCTGATCCAGTTGGGCCACACCTTAACTGAAGTAAATTCATCAAAAGGTCCTACTTACAATGAGTTCATACCCACAGGACTGGATTAAGATTAAGAATATATTTTTCTGGGGTACATGACTCCAAGTCATCATACCATCTCACTCAGAGTAAAAACCAAAGGCTTTATAATGATCTCCCACTGCCTCTCTAACCTCATCTTCTGCCACTTTCTACTTTGAAAACCCCTCAAGCACTCCCCTTCCTCAGAGCCTTTTTATTTGCCAATTTCTCTGCCTGAGATATTCTTCCTTCAGATGCCCTCCTTTCAGTTACCTGCTCAATATCATCTTATCAGATTTGTTTCACTGACCACCTTATATATAATACTCCCTCCTACCACAATTGCTCTCTTATCCACTATATTAGTCATCTATTGCTGAATAAAAAAATTACCCCAATGTTAGAGACTTAAACCAATAACATTTATTGTCTCAGTTCCTGTGGACCAGGAATTTAGAAGTGTGGCTTATCTGGGTAGTTCAGGGCCTCTTATGAGGTTACAATCAAGAGGTCAGCTGGAGCTGTGATCATCTGAAACCTCAAGTGAGGCTGGAGGATTCCAAAGTTGCTCACTCACATATCTGGCAAGTTGGTGCTAGCTTTTGACTGGATCCCTCAATTCCTCCCTATGTAGACATTTCCACATGCCTGCTTGAGCGTCTTCATGATATGATGGTTGGCTCCCACCAGAATGAGTGATCCCATGTGTTTTAATTTGCTAAAGGCTGCCAGGACAATATAACAGAAATGGGTTAGCTTTTACAGTGGGGATTTATTAACTTATAAGCTCACATTTCTGAAGCTGAGAAAAATGTCCTGATCAAGGCATCCTCAGGAGATGCTTTCTCCCTGAGCTGCAGCTGAGGGTGATCAGGCACATAGTAAGGCACAGTGGTGGCATCTGCTCATCTCTCTACTCTTCTCTGGACTTTGTTGCTTTCACCTTCTGGCTTCAGTGGCCCCCTCTCAGCTTCTGTGTTCCATTAATTTCAGTTTCTGGTTCCTGGTGCCTTCTCTCTCAGCTCCTAGGAGTTTTACTGTGTCTCTGCATGTTTCTCTCATTTACCAAGGACTTCAGTAAGAGGATTAAGACCCACCATGGGTCACACAATCTAATCAAACATCCTAATTGAAGTAATTTAATCAAAGATCCCACCTACAATAGGTTCATATGCACAGGAATGCATTAGCTCTAAGGACATGACCTTCTGGGGTCCACCCAGCTTCAAACTGTCACACCATGAGAAAGCAAGGGGAAACCTCTCTTGATGTCTTTTATGACCCAGCCTTAAAAATCACATTTCACTTTTATTATGCCATTTAACTAAGCTGTGTTCATCTGTGTATCTCTCTGAGCACTGGAGGAACAATTGAGTTTGTTTTGGGGGTTCTGTGAGATAAAGGTCCCTGGACAGAACTTTTTTGGAGTAATGCTTCCCTAACTTGTTGAGCTGCCTTTTGTCTGTTATTTTATTTTTGAATTTGAAATAAGGTTTGAATAAAAAGTCGCATTTCTTCATTCATGCACCATCATATTGGTTACACAGGTCCCTATTCAGTGTGGGAGAGTACTACACACTAGGATATAGATACCAAAATGCAAGAATTACTGGGAGCCCTTTTGGAAGCCAGCTACCAAATTTCCCATATTCTATTTTCTTTTCCCACATTGTTACTTACTTTACCTAAGTTATTATGTATTTATTTTTACTTTTGATTTATTGTTCTCCCTTAAAGCAGAATATAGATCTCCTGAGGACAGGGGCTTGTCTCACCACATGGTTTATCAAGAAATCAAACTGCCTGGACTGAAATCTCTCCTGAATAAATATAATTTTAACTAACCAAACTAACCAAACATTCTCTGTTTTGGGATTGGAAGTCATACTTCCTTAAGGAGTACATCAAAATCTTCCTGAGCAGAGTGGGTGTAGCTCAGAGGATGAACACCTGCTTTGCATGTAGGAGGTCCCAGGTTCAATCCCTGGTACCTCCTAAAAAGAAGGACAAAAAATCTTCCTGAATCCTAGTGCCTGGGTGATTATAATATTTAGTCTTTATTCCCACCTTCCTAATCACTGAACTAGACTATCTCTAAGGTTCATCTCAGCAATAAATTGTTTGTTATTTGATAAGAATCAAAGATTAAATGTGATCCAGGTCACCTGACTTCAAGGTTTTAATAAAGATTGGTTCCTGTGAGAATGTGTATAGAAAATAGTGATAAAGAAATGAAATATATAATTTGAGATAGTGTGCCTATTATGGATTGTCTGCCTTGGATAATAGTTTATTAGTCTCCTCTAGATAGTGAACATCTTATGGACAGAAATCATATCTTAGTTTTCTTGGGATCACCACTGTATATCAAAACAGCTATTATCTAACTAATAGAAAATCAAAATCTTAACTAGACAGGATAAACCCATAGGCAGCAGGATATGGAAGAATGTTCTACTACTCCCCTGTTCTCCTCCCCTTCCCCATTCCTCTTCTCTCTCTCTCTCCCTCTCTCTCTCTCTCTCTCTCCCACACACACACACACAAGCACAAACTCAAACACAGTCAGCACCAGCACCACCATAACATTCCACACTTGGGCAAGCATGCTGAAGAGGGAGGCAGTCTTGTATTATCATATACACTTTGGCTTCTTTCTTGAGATATGTTCCTGCATAGCCTTAGGGCTGACTTAGCACATTTCTTTGTAAGAGAATCTCCCCTCAGCCTCTGTGTTCTCAGCCTGTACCAGGTAATGTAGTGCCTGTCAGAATGAAAATGCAACAGTATGGGCTTAGCTGGCCCTATTTCAGAGCCAGGGGAGCTGAGAGGCTAGAATGTGGTCCATTGATTCTAATTTGAAATGCATGTTACTATGCTGATTCACGTCAAAGATAAGTTTACTTTTATAAATATAGTCCTTCTCTCTCCAGTAAATAGGCTAGAAGAGATGACTCTCTGACAGGAATGAGACTTCAGCAGTGGGGCACTCCTAAATGAAGGGGCCTATTTAGTTAATTATGGGGCCAATGTGAATGTGCTGCCGAAAGCTAGAAATGAATACTGCCCCTTGTGCTAAAGGACCAGTAGATGGTGGTTTCAGCCAACTTCAGTCCTCCCTGTGAAGAGCCCAAACTTCACTGGATAAGTAGCCCAACTGTAGGTCTATTTAATAATTAGAGAAGCCACATGTTAGTCAGAGCTGACAAAGAAAAATAGGCAGCAGGGGAGAGGGTGATTTTTTTCATCTCTTTCATCAGGTAGTGTTCATATGCATGTGTATGCTATGGGTTGAGAGACTTGTGTCATGAGGCATTGGCAGTTCTACTTCAGGGTGTCTAAAATTATCTTTCAGTTCAGCATATGACATTCGAGTTCTGTGTTCTGTTCAGAACTTTATAAAGGAAATAATAATCCCAACCAACATTTCATTGAATTTAAGATTTCCTTTAGAAACTTCCATATTTGGAACACATGAAATCAATGCAAGGAATGAAACTTTTGTTTGGTGGAGAGTCTAGTCATTTATTTATTTATTCATTACATTTTACTCAATACTTATTAGATGCTCTTAAGGATCTCCATTGCCCCTACATCCAGTTCCCAAATCCTGTTGATTGAACCTCATAAAATCAAGAATATGAGGCCTGGATTCAGAATAACTGGATTTGAATTCTGGTTACACATTTATGTAACTTCAAGTTCTTTATGTGTAAATAATGCCTACTTCATAGGAATATTGTATAGAAATAATTGTGTTAATACATGTTGGCTATTTAAATCAGTGCTTATCATATAATAAGTAATTAAAAATTAGCTAATTATCTTTTTTCTTAGGTACCGGGGCTGGGAATTGAAACAGAGACCTCATATGTGGGAAGCTGGTGCTCAACCACTGAGCTACACCAGCTCCCGAGTTGGTTTTTTCATTTGTTTACTTGTTATTTGTTTTTTGTTTTTTAAGAGGCACCAGGGACCTAACCTGGGATTTCCCATGTGGGAAGCAGGCACTTAACCACTTGAGCCACATCTGCTTTCCCCAATTATCTCTTGAACCTGTCCTATCTTATTTTTCCTTGTTCTCTTATCTTACTCTAGGACCCCATCATATTTCTCTTGGATTAGAGTTCTCTCCATTAATCTCTCAGCCTGTAGTGTTTCTCTTCCCAAAGCCTTTCCCTAGCTACCAGGATAATTTTTTCTGAAATGTAAGTATGACCAGGTGATTCCTCTGGTTGTATTCAAACTCCCCTTCATGGCATACAGGGCATCCACCTCTCCAACCTTAAACTCCTTTCTACTCCCTCCCATTTTGTTCTTCCACAATGTTGAAAGGTTCCTAGTAACCCATTCACAGAAGACTCTTATGCTTCAATGTCTCTGTCTAGTATACTTTCCTTTTTTGCCCACCTGGTAGGGATACCTCAGACATTTAACCAGGATTTCCCTTCTCTTGATGGCCTTCTATAACTACCCTTCATTTATGCCAGAGCTGTTTCCTCCTCTGCCTTTCTTCTACTTACAACTATAATTCTATTATTTCACATATCCTATTACATTGTGGCTGTCCATGGAGGTCAGAAGGTTGTTTTAGGTAAGTATCTAAGCAGATGACAACACACTCTGCCGAGGGGGAGGAAAGAACTATTTTCTTAGGAATGGAGGCATCGGAAATTAGAGGTCCAAGTAGTGAGACAATATATATTGAACATTCGCTTAAAATGAAAGAGCTGTGGCTAGCTATGAGGTATGTACTCTCTGAAAGACAAAATATTGTATAAATAATTATTTATATCCTACAATATTTAAAAAGAATTATGACCTAAGATAGCTATTACAAACCATAGAATCCAAGAATACAAAGGTAGTACAGAGGTAGGAACAGTGTTGTTGGATTCAGAATATCCATGTGGCAGAGACATATGGTAGTACCCCAAATCCATTTTTCCTCCTTCTTAAGTATCAAAACTCCAAGTTTTCTTCCTATGATTGTTACCCAGAATAAAGACCATGTTTCTCAGCCTTTTTTGATGTTAACAGTGGTCATGTGACTATTTTCTAGCTAATGAAATGTTTTTAAAGGAGCTTTGTGGGGCATCCTGGAGTTTTCTTTAAAAGGAAAAGGAAGGACTCAACCATTTTCCCCTTTTTCTGTCTTCCTGATATCTTGGATGCAAATGCAATTTCTGGAACATTAGCAGTCATTTTCATCTATAAGATGACCTTGAGGTTTAAAGCTATATTCTAGGGTAGTAAAGCAACAAGATAAGAGACTGGGTCCCTGATGATATAATGGATCCACCATATTAGCCCCACCCTACCACCTTGTGGAAGTTTGATATTATTTATGAATTCCAAAAAGAGATATTGATTATGTTTGTAAACTGGTCTGTTCCTCAGGGCATATTACCCTTAGATTCAGCTGAAATGTCTGATTAAATTATGTTAAGATTAGGGCTTTGATTCAACCACTTCATTAGAGTATGACTCAGCATTGAGTCCCAGCCCCCTTGGTGGGCTATATAAACAGATGCCCAATCAAGAACATAGAGAGTAGACCCACAGAAAAAGACACGGCAGGGAGAAAACTTGGTTTTGACGCTGGAGCCCCAGGGAGAGATGAGACATTCGCCTGACAGTTTACAGCTGACCTTGTGAAGAAAACAGAGCAGCTGAGACTCCTGAGAGACAAAAGCCTTATGCCAGCCTACAGCTGAGATCGGAAGAAGCTGGGCCAACGGAGCCTTAAGAGGGAAGAGGAAGGCTGAACCCTCACAGATATCAGCAGCCATCTTGCTTCAACATGTGGCAACATAGTTTGGTAAGGAAGTATCCTTGAGTTGGACTCTTTGGGGCTTTGTAATGGTAAACTTTTACCCCAAATAAATACCCTTTATAAAAGCCAACAGATTTCTGCTACTTTGAATCAGTACCCCTTCAGCTGACTAAAACACACTTCTAGACTTTTATTGTGAAAATAAATTTCTATAATGATTATCATTATTAATTTAAATGTTTCTGTTATATGCAGCTAGCCAATTCATTATATAAAATAAAAGCAAACTAAGTTCCCAAGAGAAGCACAACTGTTCCTATATTGATACTGAGAAGATATTTCTCTCTTGCGGTCATGTAGAGAAGATGCTATATAATGTAGTTAGCAACATTTTCAATGATGTCTTTAGAGTAAATTCACCAATGAGTTTGCAATTCTGCAGGGCTGGGTATTGTGGAATATGAAGCTAGTTAACTGCTTTTTGGTGGTTTAATGCAAGAATAGGTTTTAGATTATAGGAGTAGGTGGAGTATAGATTCAGTCATATCTTATTGCTACTTCTCCATATTATTGCTTTCTTTAAATGTACTATTATAGTAGTTAGGTATTATTTAGGAATTCCAAAAATAGATATAAACATAAACAGTTTATGTTTGTAAACTGGCCTGTTTGCACATTAGATTGTATTGGATTCAGAGGTTTCACTTTTACTTGATTAAATAATGATTAAGGCTTTGATTGGGCCACATCACTAGGATATTGAGTCCCTGCCCACCAAGAGAAACCTACATGGCAGAGCAGAGGAGTTAGTTGGAGTTTTGATGCTGGAGTTTTAATGCTGGAGCCTGGGAAGTAAGCACACAGAGGAGCAGGGAGGAGGCTCAATTAGACATGGCAGAGGCCCTGGGAAGAGAGACGAGCCATTCACCTAATAGTCTACAGCTGGCCTTGTGGAGTGAGCAAAGCAGCTGAGCCTGGAGAGAAGCAAGCCCCAGGAAGAGAGGAACCCAGGAAGGCTGAACCCTTGCAGATGTTTGCAGCTATCTTATTTCAACACGTGACAACAGACTTTGGTGAGGGAAGTAATGTATGCTTTATGGCCTGGTAACCGTAAGCTTCTACCCCAAATAAATACCCTTTATAAAAGCCAACAGATTTCTGATATTTTGCATCAGCATCCCTTTGGCTGACTAATACAACTATTTTCCTTAGGAAGTATTGATAGATATTGAACAATGGGTTTAATGGAGTTTAGTTATTTTATTTTAACAAGTTAAAAGAAAAGGTGAACTTCTGTTTCCAGCTATGGTCGAGGAAAAGGAATCAGATTTACCCTCCCATCTTAAACAACTAAAAAGACAGACAAAATATATGAAGCAATGGTTTCAGACATTGAACAATAATCAGGGCATTACAATGACCCTAGAGTAGAAGGAAACAAAAGAGATAAACACTATAATTGCCCAAGCTTACTTCATAGAGAGAATTTTGAGGCTGCAGTGCAGGGAAGTGATACCCACATAGACATTAGTGGTCTCCTGAGCTGAAGAGACAGAGTTTAGAATACAGAAAAACTAAGGCAGCTGGAATTCATAGGGCAGGGTAGCAGAGAGCTTCATAGAGAGTGAATTCGAGAAACTTGAAGACGATTCTCCTGAGGTCTTCAGCTAAGCACTGATTAGTGCCTGCATGTGGGAAACTGTCCAATTCAAAAAAAAAAAAAAAAATCACTGGAAAAGATTAAGAGGAACAATTCCTGGAGATCACACAAAGCCTGGATAATTCATGTTCCAGCTAGCCAGAGTGGAAAGACTTCTTAAGACATGGAGCACCAAAGACAGTCCTGAGAAGACCTGTGTGGATAATGGGGCAGATTTAACCCTAGACAAGGTAGTTCTGGAACCACCCTGCAAAGCCTAAAAGCCTGCCTTGAAGAGAGCAAATTGTTATCAAGTAATTTAAATGCATCCTAGAAAAAAAGAACACAAATTTTAAAAGAAATTAACAATGTTTGGCCAATGGAAATTGCTAGAATTGCAAATAAGCAGGAAATCACAACTGATAATCAGGAGAAAATCAATAAAAACAGGCCCAGAAATGGCAAAGATGATAAAATTAGTTTACAAGTATATTAAAATAGCTGTTATAAACATAACACATGTGTGCCAGAAATTAGAGGAAAGGATAAGCATGTTAAGGAGAGATATTTACAAAAGGTTCAAATTGAACTTTTAAAGATAAAATACACAGTTGTACATAACAAGTAATCTAGATGAGAATTTAAGTATATTAAACACAGCAGGCAAAAAGTTTAGTGAACTTGAAGACATAGCAATAGAAACTCTCCAAAATGAATTACAGAGAGGAAAGACTTGGGTAAGAAAGGAACAAAGCATCCATAACTAGTAGTATAGCATTAGGTGTCTAACATAATGTGTAATTGGAGTCCTAGAAGAAAAGAATTGTGAGGGAACACAGGAAAATATTTGAGGAAATATTGGAGGAAAATATCCCAAATTTGATGAAAACCATAAACTCACAGAAACAAGCTCAATAAACCCCAAGTAGGAGAAAAATATTGAACATATTAATCAAATTCTTTAAATGATAAAGAGAAAATCTCCAAAACAGCCAGCATAAAAAGATTATCTACAGATAAACAAAGATGAAAGTGGCAGCACATTTTTCAAGGGAAACAATGCAAGCCTGAAGACAGTGGAGCAACATTTTTAAAATATTGAAGGGGAAAGTCAACTTGGACTTCTATAGCCCACAAAATTATCTATCAATAATGAAGGGGGAAAATGCTTTTTCAGACATAAAAGGCAACAGACAAGATCTACAAGAAATGTTAAAAGAAGTTCTTAAGAGAGAAGGAAAATGATACCAGATAGAAATCTATATCTATGCACAGCATTGGAGAACACTGGAAAAAGTGAATATGAGGATACATTTAAAAATTATCCTATTTTTATAATATCTCTAAAAGAAAATTGGCTGTTTTTTAAAAAAAGAGAATCACAATGGAGTATAGACTTTATAATACATGAAAAAGTAAAATGTATAACAATAGCACAAAGGGCAAGAGAGCATACTGCTGTAAGATTCCTTTACTATAGGTGATGTGATACAATATTACTCGAAGGTAAACTAACTTAAATATGTCTATTATAAGCTGTAAAGTAGTTACTAAAGAAACTTAACAGAGATTTAGCTCATAAATGCCAGCGATAAGATGGAAACATAAACACTCAATCCAAAATAAGTCAGAAAAAGAGGAAACAGGGAAATAAGAAAGGATGGAACAAGTAGAAAACAAGTAACAAGATGGTATACTCAAAACCTAATCATATTAATAATTGCATTTCTTGATTTTAATATCTGTTAAAAATCTACAAAAATTATAATACCCAGCAGCCAGATCTTGGTTCCTAAATACCATTTTCCAACAAAAAGAGCTGACACTTCTTAGAAAAATGGTTGATTCCTGGACCAGGCTAGGAAAAGTACAAAATGATCTTGGACCATCTTGTAGTACCAAAATATAAGTTAATGTTTGAAAAAAAAAGAAAAGAAAAGTATGGGAAATGCCAAACAGACACAGGAACCATCTGAAAGAGTTCCCAATAGCCAAAGGTGGAACAATTTGTGCAAAAATAAAATAAATAACAATATTGGTTTATAACCCAGAGTATAAAATAAATACATATAATCTATACTGTTATAAACAAATGATTGAATAAATAAATAAATGTGGGAGAAGAGACAAATCTTTCTTACAGAAGAATTCCAAATGATATATGTAAAACACCTTCTTCTTAAGGCCCAGCTTACAACTAGAACACTACTGCACCTGCCTCCTTTTACCCAAAGGAAGTCACATGGTCAAAACCAAAGTCAAGGGGTAGGGAATCCAACCATCCTATTAGTGGGAGGATTTCATGACAAATATGGGTACAGGCACAGGTGAAGTATCAGGACCAATAAAGTAAATTACATATCACATCGTGTATTCTCTCCCATCTTCCTATTCTTACTAGTTCTCCATTTACTACTGAAGATACTCTAAGATTCCCAGCAAAGCATTTCAAGTGCTGCATAGAATAGTCCCAACCTAGCTTTTGAATATTAATCATTCTCTCGGTCCCGTTGTAGCTTTTATACTTCATCCCTAGATATGATGCCCCTCTGATCCTATGCTTTTCTGACTCTTTTCTGCTCCTTTAGCCTTGTCTTGTTCTTCTGTTGAACTACTCCCAGGTTCAACACAAATATATATTTTTTTAATTTATTGTGGTAACATTTTATAGCATAAAGTTTCCCATTTTAACCATTTTTAAATGTATACTTCAGTACATTTAGATGTTGTGCTACCATCACCACTATCCATTACTAGGATTTTTTTATGACCCCAAACAGAAATGCTGTACCTATTGAGAAATAACTCCCATTCCCTGGTTCCCCCAGTTCCTGGGGCCCTCTTATCCACTTTCTGTCTCTATTAATTTGATTATAGATATTTCATATAAGTAGAATCATGCAATATTTGTCCTTTTGTGTCTGACACTTCACACAACACAATGATTTCAAGGTTCACCCATATTGTAGCATGTATCAGAACTTCATTCCTTTTTTATGGTTGAATAATATTCATGTTCTTTAGTTTCCTGGCTGCTAAAACAAATACCGTCATACAATGGGTTGGCTTAACAACAGGAATTTGTTGGATCATGGTTACAGAGGCTAGATGGCTTGCTTCCTACTAGGGTTGTTATATTCTGGCTGTTCAGCAATCTTTGGGATTCCTTGGCTTTTCCATCACATGCCAATTTCCATGCTGGCATCTTCTCCTTCCTCTTCTAAGTTCCATTGGCTTCCAGCTTCTGGCTGCTCCGGGTGGCTTCTCTTTCTCTCTGTCTAAATATCATTCTGCTTATAAAGGGCTCCAGTAATCCGGATCAAAGGCCAACCTGATTCAGTCAGGCCACATCTTAACTGAAGTAATATCTTCAAGAGATCCTACTTACAATGTTTCCACAACCACAGGGTCAAGGTTTAGGACCTGAACATGCCTTTTGTGGGGAATATGTTTTCCCATTCATCTGTTTATGGACATTTGGTTGTTTCTACCTTTTGCTAGCACAAATAACGCTGCTCTGAATATCGGTGTACAAGTATCTGTTTGATACTTGTAATTTCTTGGTGATATCATAATTCTATGTTTAACATTTTGAGGGACTGCCAAACTGTTTTCTACAGCATGACACCATTTTACCTTTCCACCAACAGTGTACAAGAAAAGTTCCAATTTCTCCACATCCTCACCAACATTTATTATTTTCCATTTTTTAATGATAGCCAACCTTGTGGTTGTGAAGTGATTTATCATTGTGGTTTTGATTTCCCTGGTGACTAATGCTGTTGAATATCCTTTCGTGTGGACATTTGTATATCTTCTTTGGAGACAAATGTCTTTTTTTATACAGGCAGGATAGTTTAATTTAAAAAAGAGAAGGTTCTGTGATAAGAAAGTCTTATTCAAATCCCAATATATCACTTATTTGTTTTTTGGCTTTATTTTATTTTTTCAGGAGGTACTGGGGAATGAACCCAGGACCTGTACATGGGAAGCAGGTGCTCAACCACTAAGCTACATCCACTCCCCACTTACTAGTTTTTAAGCCAATTACATAAACCTCTCTCAGGCTCTGTTTCTTCATCTTTAAAATGAAGAGAATATCAGTTTCTTAACTTTTCTGTGAGTCAAGGAAAACAATGTAAGTAAAACAACTGGCACATAGTTAACATTCAAAAAATGTTCATTCCTCTCCTCCCTCTTTTCTGTTTGATCCTTCCTTTTGTAATCCTCATGGGAGATTTCTAAAGATTCATTTCAGATAGGGAACTAAGGGACATTTGTGGATCCTGCCCAAATGTAGGTACTAAATTTTTTTTTTAAAGATCTATTTATTTATTTATTTATTTATTTTTGAATCAAACAATATGTTACACAATATATTTGATTCATAGTAATACATTCATACAGTATTTGTCCTTTTTTGTCTGGCTTGCTTCGCTCAACATAATGTCCTCCAGGTTCATCCATGTTGTCATATGCTTTACAACTTCATTTCTTCTTACAACTGCATAATATTCCATCGTGTGAATAGATAAGGGTACTAAATTTCTGGATGAAAAGTAGAACTTCAATAAACCATCCAGTCATGAAATAGAAAAATCACTGACTGTTTTAGCATTTCTTACAGCAGTTTGCACAGTTCCTTATGCTGTAGTCACAGAATAATTATTTAACTGAGTGAATGAAAGAATACATATTGGATGAAAAATTGATGAATAGAGTCAGAGACCATCTGTTTAGTGTGTAGGTCAAATGGAAAAGCAAACTGTTATTTTACATTAGAACTCTTGTGGTACAGAGAAACATTTTTCTTAGGCATTACAAGACTTTTCAGAGTTAACAACTATTAAAGGTAGGTGAGTATAGAAAAGTTGATTACAGTTTTAAACAAGTTACTTAAATTTCATTAATAGTTCATGAGTATTTTAGTAGCTAGATGGAAGTTTATTTAATTTTATCAGTAGAGATTCTATCAAAATTAATTCAAAATAATAAAAAGGTTTGTTCTTCAAATAGTTTCACTTTTAAAGAAAGAGGAATGTTGTATTATTCAGGACAGACTCTGCCATGCTGTGAAATCTCAATGACTTGACACAACAAAATTTTATTTCTCACTCAAGTTACTATCCAGCATAGGTCAGCAGAGGAAATCTGATCTATATAGTCACAAAGAGTCTCACACTAACTTAAAACTTCAGCATCTCACTACAGGGCCTCTATGATTTTTTTTTTTTCATCAGAGGAAGTAAGAAACTGGAGAATTCATGCTCTCTCTCCTTTTCCATGGCTTAGAAGGTCATTTCTACTCTTATAATACAATCCACTGTGTGTGCAGGCAACCATCTGAGCCCATTCATCTTGCACCATGGGACTTAGGGAAAGGGCAATGATGCAAAAGATGCTGATACTCTGTATACTGCTGTTATAAGTAACAATCTGCCCTTCATCTCTGCCCTAGAGTCTCATTTTCTTCTGCCAGCATCTACAAAAACTGTGATGGGATAAATTATTAGCTTGTAAATAGAGTAAAATCTCAGATCCTTCATGATTCTTGACAAATGTATATAATAAATTCATATAATGCACAACCAAATATGGTTGATATTACCTATAAAGGTCCATTCATTCAATAAATATAATTTCTGTACATAGTATTTGTTAGATATGATAACAGATACTAGGGTATGCAAAGATGATGAAAAGACATGTCCCTCATATTCAAGTTATTAACAGTCCAGTTGGAAGAGACATGCATATAAATGACAATTGATACAGTTTATGAACCATTAAAATGAACTGATGTACAAAATACTGTGAAACTTTAAGGATTAAGAGCAGACAATCCCGTAGGGAAGCTTTAGATAAAGAAGGTAGTATTTAATTGAAATGTGTAAGATATATATAAGTTCTCAATGTGGTCAGGAAGAGCAAGAGGCTTCTAGGTAGAGGAATAATAATGAGCTAAAGCCCTGGCCAGTTTAGGGAATTGCAAGTCATTCAGCGTGGCTGAAGTTTTAAGTACAAGAAGGAGGAGAATGAATAGTGGAAAAGGTGGCTTAAGATTTAGGCATTGGGAAGTTTTTATATACTATGCAGAGGACTTTTGTTTTATCCTGTAGGCTATGCAGAACTATTTAGTGCAGTTGAAGAAAGAAAAAAGAATTCCTGAAAACCTCTTAAGAGGGTTTTAAGGAGCAAATTGTATTCTTTCTAGAATTATTTGCTAATTTAATATGGTCACCCTCCTTTTTTATATTGTCATTCTTTTATTAATGTGGAGAATTATTTTTCCCCCAATTAAATAACTTCTCTATAATATTGCATATTGACTTAAAATGGATATTTAAACCAGTTTTGAAATTGCAGCTATAGCCAAGCTACAACAGAGTGGAATCCTCAAAGGTGAGTTATGTTCATTAAACCTAATGCTAGTGAGAAAAGATTGTGAGACTTTTATTAAATAGTAATTACATTAATACTTTTCTCAAAAAAAGGCATGGTATATGAGAACTTTTCTCTGTTTTGAAAAGCTAATTCTTCAGTTAAATTTTCACATACTCCTCTGATGAAATACATTTGAACTCCTTCCAATAATATTTCTGAAAAGGCTTAAATTGAAGTATAGTCCATGTGAAAAGTAACTGTGTTATCTGTGTATGATGCATAGGTTAAATTTAACTTGGTGGTTCCAGAAAAAATGTTTATGTATTTCTTAAAGACATGGTGGTCACCTTTCTCCTGAAGAATAGGGTTTTCCTTGTGGTAAGGTAAAGCTGGGTGCTGGAAACCCAAGGCATATGTATGTGAAAACATTCCTGGTATTTGCTCAGGCACTTGCCAAGTCTGATGAAGAAAGACTGTTATTTGCTATTATTAGAGTTTACAAATGCAAGGCAGGTGTTATTCCACATAATTGCTCCTCATTTAGCCCCTGGAAAGCATTTGAGTAGAGAAAAAAATCTATTAGCAGGGTACGACAGGCACATCCTTCAAAACCATACAGGGGTAGCTGTGTTAGAGGCCCAGAGATGTCGTTATAGTAAAGCAGACTCCTACAACGTAGCATATGATACTCTACAGAATCTCCTAAATTCTTCCTCCTCCATCACTATGAAAATAATTCACCAACTGTTTAAATGAATGAACAACTTAAACTTCAAGGTTGTAGTTTTGTGTCATAACCATAAGACATTGTCAAAATGCTCATTAAATTTTAATTTCCTAGGGAAAACATGTTCTTTAAGCTACCATTCAATACTTTTAATTGACTGAAGGATGGACACCTGATGAAAAAGTCTTTGGATTTATGAGAAGGGGTGCTTTGGGGGTGGGGACGACATTCTTATGTTTCTCCTACTTAACCTTTAATACCTACATAGGCTTCATCTCTCTTACAACTCCCAGCCCCATCTTCTGTGAGATTAGAGGCCCTCTTCAAAGCTCCTCAGCACCCTATCATAGCTTTTACAAGGGTGCATAGGAATATCTCTTTCCTTCATGGCCTCCTGTGGTAGACTGAATTTCTTGAGGTCTAGGTCGGCTTTCTTTTATACTGTTGTGTTTCTTAAGTAGTTAGCAAAGAGTACATGTTTTTTAAACCCAATTGAAGCAATCGTCACTGCCCCCTCCCAGAGCTCTTTATAAATATCTCCCTCATTTCTCTTTCTTTCCTACCCTTTCTCAGGAAATAATGGTCATCTTTTCAAGACATGACAACTGGATCATGAATTATTTCTTGGACTTTGAAAAGTAAACTTTTACTTGATGGCATGAGCTCCTATTGATTTTGACTGCCAGTAGCAAGGAGTTAAAAAACGGAACTACATAAACTGGCTAGAGAAAGGATCTCTGTTCTTTGAGTTTTCCTATAGTTCAATTGCCATAGAAAGAGACTTCCTCCTGTGTTAGTTCATTAGTATTTGTCCCTTAAATAATTTAGAGGACAGCCATGTTCCACAGTAGACTACTTCTTAGGAATGATCATACTTGACATCCCTTCCTTATGCTAACGTCTGTACCAAACCGGAGAGCAGCAATCTTTCAGCACAACACAATTCACCTTAATTTTGAACTATTACAGCAAGCAATCCACTTGATTAAAAAAAGAAAATAAGAGGTTTTTTTGGAGGAATATGTGGATGAAGTAAAAACAGTGGTAAATTTCCCAAATCAAAATCATTCTAATAGATCTTATTTAACCTATGCATTTAAGTTACAATTTTAATTCATATTTATATCAAACACAAGTACCACATGTTCTCAAAAGGGGAAGAATCATCTTTCCATAGCATTGCCTAGGGAGGTGAATTCTCTCACCTGGGAGACTATGAGATAAAATACAGATAACACAAATCCCTATGTTGTCTGAAGTTATATTTCCAGTTAGGATTAGGGACATTTTCCCCCTGAAATCTCAAAGTAATATGAGAGGAATCACAGGAATGTGTTACAAGTTGTCACCTGATTTTTTTAAAATATCTTTTTTATTAAAGAAGTTGTGGAGCCTACAAAACAATCATGCATAGTGTGCAGAAATCCCATATACCTCCCCTCCACCAACACCTTGCATTGTTTTGGAACATTTGTTACAGATTATGAAAGAATATCATCAGACTATTGCCACTATGATCTATAGCTTACATTTAGTATATTTTTTCTATACATCCCCTATTAGTAGCACCATATATTAGTATTGTGCATTTGTTATAGTTCATGAAAGAGCACTCTTATATTTGTACTGTTAACCACAGTCCATCTTCTACCTCATGATTCACTGTGTCACCTGATTTTGATCAGGGTAGACTGAAGTTAATGGATTTGCTCAAATTACAAACTTTCTTTCTACGGAGAATGTTTTCGAATATTATGGGATATGCCTACATTTCCAAAGAATGATAAAAATTCATTTCTCTGATTCTGAAAGAGAGCAGTAACATCTCAATGACAACTGATTCAAAACATGACTGGTTGACTTTGAAAAAGTTCACTCTGCCATGGACAAAACTGTGAATTTGATAAAGTGGGCCACCCCTTTCATATTTTCTATAGATTAATTAGGGCCCTTGTCATATCTTCTCTTCTCTGTTCTTAGTAAAGCATTTGAAACTCATTCAAGAGACTAAAGCCTAAATAATTTCTAATGGCTAGAGAATTTTCGCTTGAAAGGAATCAAGTCCTTATGTTTAAACTGAAGTAGAATTTGAGCAGGGGAGAAGCACCTGCTTCCCCCTTAGTCATCACTCTTCTATATTTGTGATATATTAGAAATTGTTTACCACTCTAAATTCACATGATTCCAAAGGAAATTTGGGTACTCATGGGAATGTGGCAGCCTATCTGGATGACAACCCTTCTCTGAGCTGGCTGAAATCTGTTCTTTCTTATACTTTAGGCTTAAAATAAATACTGCTTTGGAGGATATGAAATGTACATAAAAGTGTACATTTTTGTACATATTTGTAAAACATGATGCAGATATGTGATATAATCAGTATTTCCAAATATTTGTCACACTTTTGTGTATGACAACACTAGAGTGATTTAGGTAGACTTTGGCTATTTTTTTCTGAGGATGGACACCAGGGACCAAAATTAATAGACATAGTCATGCACAAGAATGTATTTATATAGTATTAAATATAAATGCATTTCTGGGAATCCCCTGCCTTCTGAACTATTTTTCATGACATCATAGTCAGTGTGTTTATTTTCCTCAGAATGCAGAAGACTTCAGTTTGTCAATACCCAGCTATTGGTAAATTAAGTAGTTTTGATTTTCAAGTAATATAATTTGTCATCTCAGAATGCATACTTTCAAGTGAGTATTGTTCATTTAGTATAGTCAGTTTTAAAGATTATACCTTTATTCCACTGCTCAAATTTGTAAAGTCACCTTCTAGACTTCTTTGACTCTATGACCTTTTCTTCTGAAATTTTTTACTTAAAAATGATGTTCATTATATTTCTAGTATCACAATGACCTAAGTTCAAATATTTGTAAATAGTTACCCCACTCAACAATATGGTGTGAATCTCTTTTCATGCTTGGAATTCATTATATAGATAGAATGTACATTACCTAATCAATTCTTTATTATTGGACACTTATGTTGTTTCCTCTTTTCCTATTAAAAAGAGTACTGTGATGAACATGCTTGTAGCTAAATCTTTGTCCCCATCCAAAATTATTTCCTTAAACTAACTTACTAAAAGTAAAATTGCTTAAACAAGGAGAATACCCATGAACTCCCCCAAGCAATGTGTGCCCGATTCCCTAAACTCTTGCAGCTAAATTTAAACATTATTTTTAAAGTCTTCTTCAATTTAGGGAGTGAAAAATGCTATTTCATTTTCAGGAGTATGTTTTTGTTACTAATTGGGTTAAACATATTTATTGGCCATTTTGATGCCAAATAATGCTGGGGTTCTTTGCCCATTGTGCACAGTAGAGCCAATTATGTGACTCTGGAGTCTCAAAGAGTGAAAGAGTTTATTGCCAAACAGAAAGGTAAGGAGATCAGAAGTCCTATTGGCCATAAATCTCTCTCCCCAAACTGGAGAAATTTTCAGTTTTATAGCTTTCAAACAAAGGCAGGCAGGCTTTAGAATAATGAGAGATGAGGAGGTTAGAAAAAGTCTAATTACTGAACATGGGCAAACTGATTACATGCTTAGTTTACGTGAAGCTTAAGCTGAGGCTACTTGCCCATGTCATTCTGATTAGAATGGCTTTGGTTTAACAAGATAACTTAGGAATTTGGGGTGGTCAGTTCTGGGCTGACTCATGTTAATCAACAAGGGGCTACGTGCAAGTGCACCCACTTCAGGGTTGCTTCAGGGTTGTAAAATAAGATAACAAGATATAAGTGGGGACAATAACCCGTTGTCTTGTTACCATCCAGTTACTGGGTAAGGTCAAAAAGTTTCAAAACATAACGTCAGCCTTAAAGAAACACGGCATCTGGGTTACAGTTCAGTGATTTACAACAGCTACAGATATCTGCTTCTGGCTGCTTAAAAAGGCTAACATGTGTCAAGGCTATAATTCCGTAAGCTATCACACTTACTGGTATTTTCTTTTGGCTACATTGCAATATATCAGAAGGTTAGCAATTGCCTAAAATACAATTCACTGAAGTAAAACACATCCGTTAATTTTTCAGTTACAATTTTATTTCTTTCATTGATTACTTGTTATCATCTTTACCCATGCTTTAGTGATGTGTCCTTTGCTCTTTATTTTTAGGAAAACTTTATAAATTGAAACTAATAATGTTTGCTATCTGTTGCAATTACCTTTCCTAATTTTTATTTGCCATTTTTGTAATAGTTATGCTATATTTTAACTTAAAATTTGTATAATTATTTCAGCTATGTATTTTAATTATTCTCAAATACTTCTTTGAAACCTTCGCAGGTAGGTTTAATATTGGAGGAAAACAGCAAAAAGTATTTCATAAAAGTATTTCAAGAATAAGATCAATAATGTAGTTGAGAAATGCATTTTGGAATTTTTAAAGTTGAGTAATAATGAAATAATGAAATAGCTGCTTGAGGAGCTAATCAAATGTTGTTTAAAAATTAATTTATTTTAATTTAGTATGTTACAATATATATTAAACCTATACTATATTATCAAGGCTCCCATAAGCCCAATGTCGTTTTTAAAGAAAAATAGTATGGTTCCTTTGGTGAGGAATCTTAAACATATGCTTCTGGTTTAGAATCTACTGGGCTCTTGATCATGCGTTCTTGCTGTGTTAGTTCCAGATTGGAGCCTCTCTCGGGTCTATTATTATTGGCACTGTTAGTCCTAGGCACTGCCCATTACTAACGTAATAAGGCTTACCCTTATTTCTTAAACAACCCCGTTGTAGTTATTTGGGGCTGGGTGTAGTTCATGTGCCATTCTTGTTCCTTTTCTATCATGGCCTCACATGTTAAATAGCATCAATCCATCAAGCTTGCCCTGGCCCGCCCCCATCCTACCAGGAAAGACCTCCACTGTCCCTCTGACAGGGACACATTCCAATTACTGCCTTAAAGTCATAGAATTCAGTCCTATATTAACTCTATATGTACAAACTGATACATATTTCTTCCATAGTTATGGAATACCCTTTCATAACTTTCTCTGAGAGCAGCACCTTTCCCAAGAGCAGCGCCAACTTAATCCATCCTGACCTTATCATTCGTGTACTTCAAACTCCATCATGCACTTTTTTTTTTTAAAGATTTATTTATTTACTTACTTTTTCCCACCTAACCCCCCACCCCCCACCCCTGTTTCCACTGCCCTGTGTCCACTCACTGGGCAATTCTCTGTGTCTGCTTCCTGCCCTCTCCTCTCATCCTTCTCCTCCTGTCTTCATCGGGATTCAATCCTGGGAAACTCCGATGTGGGAGAAAAGCGTTCTGCCACCTGCACCACCCTAATTCCTGGTTTTTCGGCACTTCTCATCTTGGCTCTCCCTTTTCACTCTCCTGTTACATCATCATCTTGCTGCATGGCTTGGTGGAGCCTGGCATGCCCACGTGCAGGGCCTGGGGGCTTCCCTGCTCACGGGGCCTGGCGGCCCACATGCCGTCTATATTTTTCTCTGTTTTACCAGGAGGTCCCCGGGATCGAACCCAGGTCCCTCCATATAGGAAACGGACACCCAAACATTTGAGCCACATCTGCCCTCCTCCATCATGTACTTCTCTTTCTTGTTGAGCTCATCTTCTCCATCCCTCTTTTCCCAGTATTGCCACACAAAATGAGGATCAATGTTTTTGCTTTGACAAAATGTTAGTGAAGTTTTGCTTCAAGACCTTTCACCACTTTTGTGTCTAGGTCTATGAAATATTCCTTAACCATTTAAGTAAATAGAATAAAGCAGATCCTGAAGTAAAATGAGTTGAGCAGTGTGATAACTGACAGTAAGCATAAAAGGATTAAGGTGGACTGGAGCGATTGTGGAATACTTCACAAAGGAAGCTTTTGAGATATACCTTGGAGTAGTTTATAATTTTTGTTCACAATTCTTTCTCCTTCCTTGCCCTTGCCACAGGTCCTCCCCTCCTCTATGACAGCATTATACTTCCCTGTTCCACTAGTGTTGGGCTTGGCTATGTGACTTGCTTTGACTATGAAATGTGGGCAGAAGTGATGGTATGCCAGTTCCGAGCTAGACTTTAAAAGAAATTGCAGGTTTCTGTTTACTCTCTTGTGCTTCTGCCACTGACATGAGACCAGCATTTCCCAGTTCACTAATGGTCCCAGAATGATGTTTCTAGTACAGACCTGAACCCAGCCTGCAACTTGAAGCCAAACCCATCTGAATCCAACAGAGATCAGCCGAACCCCAACTGACCTGCAGACCTCTAAGAAAAATAAATTTTGTTGTTTTAAGCCACTGAATTTAGAGGTTATTTATTACTCAGCATTATTGCAGCAATATCTGACTAATGCATATTGTGAGAGATGGCTAGACCCGAAGAGGTAGCGCCTTCCTTTATATTTCCATTACTACCTCAGTTCAGGCTTTCATTGCACCTCTGCAGAATGTTAAAAATAGCCTCCCATTTTTTCCAATCTGTATTAGCAAACGGTAGGCTAATTGCTTTTAGAAGTTGACCCAAAATATATACTGTTTTAGACACAGTAGAAATGGATTCCTTCCTCACATTACTGCACTTTTACAAATAGGTGAGGGGGGCAGTCCTCTTGCACATAGACATTCAGGGACCAGGCTGTTAGAGGTGCTCTATCATTTACCTTTAGCTTTCAAGGTGGCCCTGTGGGCAATCAACATTCCAGCCTGCTAGAAAAGAAAAAGAGAATGGAAGAGAGTGAAAGATGTTTTTAATAGATTATACCTAGAAGAGCTGTCCGTCATTTCTGCCTACATTTTAATGACTTGAACTACATCATTTCATGACATCTAGATGCAAAGGGGTAGGTATGAAAAATGTAGCTTTAGTTGTAGAGCCAGGAAAAAAAAATGAGAATATTGATTTTGATGAGCAGCTTGCAATCTCTGCTGCACCATCACTTGTTTTAACATGCTTTAATCTGGATTTATTAGTCCAAAAAGCCTAATGTGATATTTACCTATGTGCTTATAAATCTATGATCCTGATTGCCACAGATTTAATATCAAATTTAGCATAAGTATGTGATTCCCATGTAGACAGCTTCTTTTTTTTTCCGGCACCAACCTTGACGTATAGATAGACCTTACACTTCATTGATTTTTTCAATAAAGAATCTCTTTATACCAAAAACATTAGCAAGCAATCCAGAAGTTACCTATGATTTCATAAGGGAGGAAGAGGACATTCACCATAAAGCAATCAGCTCAATAAATACCCATAAGACATATACATTCTTTCCCAAGTCTTTTTCAGCCATAGGGCCACCTATGGGCCTTTAAAAAAAAATTTTTTTTTAATTTAACCCCTCCAGCTCCTATCTCTTCTTCCTATATCAATGTTCTCTGCCTATCCCCATTCTTATGTCTCTTATAATAGACCATCTCTAACAAGCATGCATACCTACACTCATCTCACTCAGGAAAATAATGAAGATCTTTTAATTATGGATTCCACCCTCCTCAGAAGAAAAGGATCATAAATTGCATTTCCCCTCTGATATGTTATATACAAGATTTCAATCTGGCTCATTTCTACCTTTTTCATATTTTCTCTAGTTGTCCCTTCATGCCACCTACTATACTCTAATCATGCCTAATTCCTTACCATTCCTGGACCACATTATGTTTTTTCATATCTCTGGGGCCCGTATAGAGATTATAGCCTCTGCCCAGAATCCTCTTTCTCTTGTCTTTTATATCAAGATCCCATATACTCTTCAAGGGCTGGCTCCAATGTTCCCTTCACTGTGGTGTTTTATCCACCCTTATTTCACTACTCCTGCCTTTGCAGATTTCATTGTGTTTTCTCTAGTGCCCTTGTAGAATTCTGTATACATCTCTATTATAGTACTTATTGCAGTGCTTAATATGTCATCCTGGGGTCTAGTTCTCCAGGTGCCAAAGACAGAGAGACCTTGTCATCTTTGAATTCTTAGTATAGTACCTAACATGGGGCTTGAAACACAGATTCTTAGTAAATATTTGTTGATGCAAGTAAAACTTTCCTGAGTTAATAAGCTGGCTAAGAAAAGGGGAGGCTTTCAGTTCATTACCAAAGGTTTAGTAACTAGTCTGGAACGCTCCCATGAGGAAAGCCAGCAGGATACCCCTAATTCTTTCCCCCAACATGCTATCATTGAAGGGAAAAAAAATATTATGGAGCTATTTTAATATGCTAGTTTCCAACAGATTCTTAAATTACACTTTCTGTGAAAAGAAAGCTGAAGGGGAGAGGAGATTAAGTGAAAGGAGAAAACTGAGCCAGGAGCTGAGGACATTCCAGAAATGTTATGAGAGTCAAAATATGTAACTTTTCCCATCGCCTCCTGGGTTTACATGCATTTAATGTAGCTTGTCCTATTAAATTCACCTTGGATTTCCCTATAGAGCTGTCTCCTTCAGGCCAAACTGTCTAATATAGCAGATAGACAAGTAATCTTATATCTCTAACAATTCAAGGAATATTTGTGAATTAATAAAATAATTGGCAACCTATGTTTTCTAGTGCAATTACATAGTAATCAACAACATGATTAATCTTTGCATGGAAGAAGACTTTGAACATGTAGTCAATAACTCAGCCTTCTTTCTTATTTTGGTCTTGATTATGAGGCTGACCAAGACAAGTAAGTAAAATGATATCCTCATCTGATCCTAGAGAACAATCAGTGTACATCCTCCAAAGACTTAGAGACATATAGGGGCAATAATAGAAGTCTTCTTATCTGATACTAAGTATATTACTTAGTTGTATTACTTAGTATACACTTATTACTTAGTGTATTACTGGAGTATTGCTTAGTGTACTCTTTAGTGTATTACTTATCTGATTCTAAGTGTATTACTTAGTTGGTCAGTGAATTACGTACGGTAGGCTTGACTGTTATTTACAAAGAAATATCTGAACTTCAGTGGCTTAATATAGTAAAAGTTTATTTCTCCTTAATATTGGGCAGACGACCACCAAAAGATGATCCAGGGTCCCAAGTGTGATGGTTAATTAAGTTCATGTATCAACGAGGCTAGATTATGGTGTCCATTTTGGTCAAGCAAGCACTGACCTGTTGTTACTGTGATAGTATTTCTGGGATTTAAAACATTAGTCAGTTAGTTTCATCTATGGTTAATTACATCTACAATCAATCGCAACAGGCCCCAAAATATGAGGTACAAAGTGTGACCCATGAGGAGGTTCTCTGCAATGCAGAAGAACTGCATGATTTTTTTTTCAATTTATATAGACAGAAATTAGGAGAATATGTGTGGGAATGAATATTAAGGGTGTGGGATAGTAGGGGAAGGAACATGAAGTTGGATCAGGCTGAATTTATTGATATGGGCCCACTAAGCAGAAATTCTGGATTCAATGTTGTAGCTTAAAAAAGGCTCTAACAGTTTGTTCCTCTGGTTGGCTGAAGCATGAACCAAAAGGTGGCCTATATTAACTAAAGTTGGAATGCCAGAACTGCCCTGGTTCCCATTTCTCCACATCCTTGACAACACTTATTTTATCTTTCTTTTTAATTATAGCAGACCTAGTGGATAGTTTGTGGATCTCATTGTGAATTTGATTTGCATGCCCTGATGTCAAATGATGTTGATGTTGAGCATCTTTTCATGTGCCTATTGTCCATTTGTGTGTTTGGAAAAATTGCTATTCAGATTCTTTGCCCATTTTTAAATTGGACTGTCTTTTTAATATTGAGTAAGAGTTATTTATATATTCTAGATAGAAGTCCCTTATTAGATATATGTTTGGCAAACATTTTCTCTCATTTAGTGGGGTTTTTATTTTTTATTTTATTTTTTTTCATTTTTCTTGATGGTATCTTTTTTTAAAATATATTTTTAATTTTTTTAAAGATACTTAGATTACATAAATGTTACACAAAAAATATAGGGATTCTCATTTGCCCCACTCCCCACACCTCCCACACCCTCCAACATAAGCAACATCCTTCGTTAGTGTCGCACATTCACTGCAATTGATAAGCGCATCCTGGGACATTGCCACTGACCATGGACCATAGATCACATTGCAATTTATACTCTCTCCCAAATAATTCTGCAGATTATGGGAAGATATATAATGGCCTATATCTGTCATTGCAATGTCTTAATTTAGGACAATTCCCAAGTCCTGAAAATGCCTCCATATTACACCTGGTTTTTCCCACTCCCTGCCCCCAGAGCCTCCAGTAGCCACTGCCTCCACATCAATGTAATTTCTTCCATTGCTAGAATCCCAATAAGTCTATAGTAGAATGCCAGTAAGTCCACTCTAGTCCATAGCTCATTCCCCAATCCTTAGGATTCTGGGATGGTGATGTCCATTCCACCTCTAATTGAGAGGAAGCTTCGAACCCATACAGCCAATGGATGGGACTCTCTTGCTTGCAGTTGAAGGTTCTCTTGTTTCCTTGGTATGTTGGTTGTCCATCCTCACCTTCTTGTTGGTTGTCCTGGATGAGTCCAATGAACTGGAGAGTAGGTGTTACAACTCCACTGAGGCTCAGGGCCCAGCTGGCACATGGACAGCCCAAAGATTCAAGTCTCTTGGACATATAGCTGCCAACTCCAGCACTAAATATAGGTTCAAGTAGAAGGGACAGATGAGCCATCTCTACAGAAGCCATAACTGAGTCCAACTCTGTCACATTCAGGAACACAAACTCCAAAGTAGGGCTCACTGGAAAGGCACCAAACTCCAGAGCTATCTGCCCAGACCATAGGACCTGGGTGTTTCCAGAGCCCTCAGGAGCCCCACTATTTGAGATAGTATCTACTTTGGCAGTCTATGAAATCCTGCTGAGATGAGCATAAGCGTTATCTCTGGGATGACCTCCTGACTCACTTTGAAGTCTCCTAGCCATATAAACTCATTTGTCTTTATCTTTTCCCCCTTTTATTTGGGGTCTTTTTCCAGTTGCATTGCTAGTTGGTGCCTGGTAGTAATCCCTTGGTGCCAGGGAAGCTTGTGCCCAGGAGTCATGTCCCAACAGGGGGACGGTAATGCATTTATATACTGAGTTTGGCTTACAGAGAGACCACATTGGAGCAACAAGGAAGCTCTCAGGAGGAACTCTTAAGCACCCCACAACTCTAGGCTAAGCTTCAAGAGTAAAGGCTCATAAGCAGAGTCATCAGTATCAAGGGCCCACCAATGGACCGTCCTCCTTCACCAGTCATTGCCCCTGCACTTGGGGGACAGTTTCTGCTCCATTAGAGAACATGGCAGAGCTCTCCAGGATGGGAATTCAGTATTCTCTTGCTTATTGTGTGAATCTCTACCCACTGTAACAATGCCCCATGAACTTTTGAACACATTTATATACCTTATATGTATGTCCAGGTGAACTTCCTCCCATCTATCTCCCATCACTGACACCCCACACCAATGATCCTCCCCTGCCCCAGTTGTAACCCTTCTGTGATCCAAAGCTTCTTCAAAAATGAAGCCAATAAAATAGCCAAATACAATTAATAGGGAAATGAACTAATAATGATAAGTTTAAATATAAAAAATAAAATAAAAATTTAAAAAAAACTAAAAGTAAAATTTTAAAATTGGGATTGATAGTATCTTTTGAAACACAAAAGTTTTAAGTTTCGATGATGTCCATACAGATTTACTCCTACATTGTCTTCCAAGGGTTTTATAATTTTAGCTCTTACATTTAGCTCTTTGATCCATCTTAAGTTAATTCTATATATGACATGAGATAGAGATCCAACTTCATTCTTTTGCATGTGGATATCCAGTTTTCCTAGCACCATTTGTTGAAAATAATATTCTTTTCTTACTTAATTGTTTTGGCACCCTGTCAAAAATCAATTAACCAGAAATTTAAGAGTTCATGTGGTAGCTTGGAGCTATGACCCCAGAAAAACATATTCTTAATCCTTAATCCTTTCTTGTGGGTATGAACTCTTGTAAACTGGACCTTTTACTTCAGTTAAAGTGTGGCCTGACTGAATCAGGATAGGTCTTAATCCTATTATTAGAGTCATGGATAAGCAGAATGAAATTCAGACACACAGAGAAAACCACAGGGAGCAACCAGAAGCTGGAAGTCAACAGAACCTGGTAGAGAAAGGAGAAGCCAGGAGAGGCCACTGTGTGCATTGCCATGTGACAGAAAGCCAAGGACCAAGGTTCTCTGGCAGCCAGGTGCAGAATACCCCAGAATGGGAGAAAGTATTGCCTTGATGACGCCTTGATTATTGCCTCAAAACCATGAGACAATAAATTCCTTTTGTTTAAGCCAACCCATTGCATGATATTTGCTTTAGTTGCCAGGCTGAACATAAATAATCTGAAACAGTTTATTTCTGGAATTATATGCCATTGGTTTCTATATTCATCCTTAAGCGAGTACCACACTGTCTTGATTACTGTAGCTTTGTAGTGAGTTTTGAAATTCGGAAATGTGAGACTTCCATCGTTGTTCTTTTGCCTTTTCTAGCTACTTTTGTCCCTTGAATGTCCATATGGACTTTTTTAAATCTCTACATAGAAACCAGTGGGATTTTGATAGGAATTGTGTTGAATCTGTAGATAAATTTGAGCAGCATCACTATCTCAACATTATGAAGTCTTTCAATCCATGAACACAGAATATCTTTCCACTCAGGTCTTTTCTACTTTCTTTCAACAACGTTTTTTAGATTTGTGTACAAGCTTTCACTTCCTTGGTTAGATTTTTTCCTAGACGTTTTATTCTTTTAGATGCTTTTGTAAATGGAATTATTTTGTTAATTTTATTTTTGGATTGTTTGCTGAAAGTAAATTAAATACAATTTATTTTTGTGTATTGATATTTCAGCCTTCAGTGAAGGAAAGATTTTCATTCTTTTGCAGATGAACTCCAGTTTTCCCAGTACCATTTGTGAAGAGATAATTCCTTCCCAATTCACTGGTTTTGGCCCCAGTGGCAGTTTGATATTATTTATGAATTCCAAAAAGAGATATAGATTATGTTTGTAAATTGGTCTCTTCCTCTGGACATGATACCCTTTGATTTAAATTCAAAGGCTTTATGTTTATTTGATTATGTTAAGATTAGGGCTTTGATTTTTCCGTGTCATTAGGGTATGCAGGGTTGAGTCCCAACCCCCTTGGTCAGCTATATAAACAGATGCTCAATTAAGAACACAGAAGTAGATACACAGCTAAAACAGACTCTCACATAGAAGTAGATACACAGAGAAGATACACAGAGGATCCTACTGCCCCAGGAAGAGAGATGAGCCTGATAGTTTACAGCTGTCCTTATGAAGAACAGTGCAGCTGAGCCCAGAAAGAAATGAGCCCCAGAGGAAGAGAGATGAGCCCTAAGCCAGCCTATAGCTGAGATCAGAAGCTGGGCCCACGGAGCCTTGAGGAAAGAGGAAGGCTGAATTCTCATAGACATCACCTGCCATCTTGCTTCAACATGTGGCAACAGATTTTGGGTGAGGAAGTACCTCTTATGGTACCTTGAGTTAGACTCTTTAGGGCCTTGTAACTGTAAGCTTCTGCCCCAAATAAATACCCTTTATAAAAGCCAACAGATTTCTAGTTCCTTGCATCAGCACCCCTTTGGCTGACTAATACAGCCCCCTTGTAAAAAATCAGTTGACCATAAACTGAGGGTTGATTTCTGAGCTCCCAATTCATTTCCATTACTCTACATGTCTGCCCTCATGCTAGTACTATGATGTTTTGTTTACTGTGACTTTGTAATAAGTTTTAAGATTGGGAAGTGTGCATCCTCCAACTTCATTCTTTTTCAAGATGGCTTTAGCTATTTGGGGCCCCTTACCCTTCCATATAAATTTGATGATTGGCTATTTCTTTTCTGCAAAGAAAGTTATTGAACGTTTGGTTAGTATTCCATTGAATCTGTAAATCACTTGGGTAGAATTCATATCTTAATATGTAGTCTTCTAATTCAAGACCACTGAATGTCCTTCCATTTATTTAGGTCTTCTTTGATATTTTTAGCAATATTTTGTTCTTTTCTATGTATAAGTCCTTTACATTCTTTGTTAGATTTATTCTTAGACATTTGATTCTTTTAGTTGATATTATAAATGGAATTTTTTCTTGATTTCTTCTGATTGTTCATTACTAGTGTATAGGAACACTACTGATTTATAGGTGTTGATCTTGTATCCTGCCACTTTGCTGAATCCATTCATTAGTTCTATAAGTTTTGTGTGGATTTTTCAGGTTTTTCTGTATATAGGATGATGTTTTCTGTAAATAGGGAAAATTTTACTTCTTCCTTCCAATTCAGATGCCATTCGTTTCATTTCCTTGTCTATTTGCTCTGGCTAGTACTTCCAGTAAAATATTGTATTACATTGGTTACAGGGGGCATCCTTACCTTGTTCCTGATCTTAGAGGGTAAGCTTTCGGTTTTTCACCATTAAATAGGATATTAGCTGTGCGTTTTTCATATGCCCTTTATCTGGTTGAGGCAGTTTCCTTCTATCTCTTGTTTTCTAAGTGTTTTTATCAGGAAGGACTGCTGGGTTTTGTCTAGTGCATTTTCTGTGTTAATTGAAATAATCTTGTGGTTTTCTCCTTTGATTCTAATAATGTGATGTATTATACTAATTGATTTTCTTATGTTGAACCACTGTTGCATATCTGGGATAAAAGCCACTAGATCATGGTGTTTTAAACATTTTGCGTGTGCTGTAGATTCAGTTTGCTAGTATTTTGTTGAGGATATTCACATCTATATTCATAAGATATTGGTCTGTAATTTTCTCTTCTTGTGATATCTGTATCTGGCTTTGGTATGAATTAGGGATGTTCCCTCCTCTTTAATTTTTTGGAAGAATCTGAGCAGGACTGGTGTTCATTCTTCTTGGAATGTTTGGTAAAATTCTCCTGTGAAACAACCTGGTCCTGGGCTTCTTTGTTGGGAAGTTTTGGGTTACTAATTCCATCTCTTTATTAGTTATTGGTTTCTTGAAATCTTCTATTTCTTCTTGAGTCAGTAGAGGTAGTTTGTGTGTTTCTAGGAATTTGTCCATTTTATCTAGGTTATCTAATTTTCTGGAATACAGTTGTTCATAGTAACCTCTTATAATCATTTTAATTTCAGTGGAAGTGGTAGTAATTTCCCACTTTTCATCTCTGATTTTAGTTACTTATGTCTTCTCTCCTTTTTTCTCCATTGTTCTAGCAAATGGTTTGTCTATTTTATCAATCTTTCCAAAGAACCAATTTTTGGTTTTGTCAGTTCTCTCTATTGTTTTTTTTTTAAATTGTATATTTCATTTCTCTCTGCTCTAATATTTGTTATTTCCTTCCTTCTGCTCAATTTAGGATTAGTTTGCTCTATTTTTCAAATTTTTCCAGCTTAAGGTTAGGTCTCTGATTTGAAATCTTTCTTCATTTTTAAAGTAAGCATTTAGAGCTATAAATTTCCCTCTTAACATTGCCTTTGCTGCATCCCATAAATTTTGTCATGTTTTCTTTTCATTTGCATTTGACTTGAGATATTTCCTAATTTCTCTTGTGAGATCTTCTTTACCCCATTGGTTGTTTTAGAGTATGTTGTTTAATTTCCATGAATTTGTAAATTTCCCAGTTCTTTCTCTTATGATTTCTAGCTTTATTCCATTATTGGTCACAGAGGACACAATGTATGATTTCAATATTTTTGAATTTATTGAAACTTCTTTTGTGGCCTAAGATATGGTCTATTCTAGAGAATGAACCATCTGCAGTAGAGAAGAATGTGTATTCTGTTGTTGTGGGGTGAATTGTTCTACATATATCTCTTAGGTCTAGTGGGTTTAGAGTTTTGTTCAGGTTTTGTATTTCCTTGTTGATCTTCTGTCTAGATGTTCTATCCATTATTGAAAGTGTTGTATTTAATTCTGCTACAATTAATATAGAGGTGTCAATTTCTCCTTTCAAATCTGTCAGTATTTGCTTCATACATTTTCAGGCTTTGTCATTAGGTGCATGTATATTTATAATTGTTACATCTTCTTGTTGAATCGAGCCCTTTATCAGTATATAATGACCATCTTTCTCCCTCCTAACTGCTTTTTACTTAAAGTCTATTTTATCTAATATTAGCATCACTACCCCAGCCCTCTTGGTTACTACTTGCATGGTATATATAATTTTCTATACTTTGGCTTTCAACCTATCTATGTTTTTTAATTTATGGTCTCTTGCAGACAGCATATAGTTGGATCATGCTTTTTTATCCATTCTGCCAATCTCTGTCTTTTGACTGGAGAACTTGATCATATATATTTAAATTCACTACTGATAATGTGAGACTTGCTTCTGTTATTTTGCTATTTAGTCTTTGTAAGTCTGATACCTTTTTTTTCCTCAATTATTACATTAATGCCTACTTTTAAATTTATTTGATTTTCTGTGTTGTAACATATTGAATGCCTTCTCATTGTACTTATGAATATATTTTTCATATATTTTGCTTGTGGTTACCATGGTGTTAAAAATTTTTCATCCTAAATATATTTATATCTGGTTTGTTACCAACTTGAATTCAATAGCACACACATACACTAACCCTAAACTCCCACATTCTTTTTTTACTTTTACCAGTTATATCTTTGTACATTGTATGTCCAAAATCATGGATTTATCATTACTTTTTATGTATTTTCTTTTTAGCACCTGTAGGAAGTTAGGAAGTAAGAAGTGGTGTTAAATATAAATAAATACAATGCAATATTACTGGCATTTATAGTTATCCATGTGGTTACATTTTACTAGAGGTCTTTATTTCTTTATGCCTCTTTGAACCACTGTTTAGTGTCCTTTGCTTTCAGTCTAAAGAATTCTCTTTAGCATTGCTTTCAGGGCATACCTAGTGGTGATTAATTTCCTCTCCTTTTGTTTACCTAGGAATGTCTTAATCTCTTTCTCATTTTTTAAAAGATTTATTTATTTACTTAATTTTTCTTTTATTTAGCCCTCCCTCCCCCAGATGGTTCTCTCATCTGTTGGGTTATTGTTTGCTTGCCTTCTCCAGGAGGAACCAAGAACCAAACCTGAGACCTCCCACATGAAAGGCGAGTGCCCAATGGCCTGAGCCACATCTGCTCCCTGCGGGCTGCAGCATCTGCTGGCTTGTGACATCTGGTTGTTGCATCAGGGTCCGCCTCTAGCTCAATTCAGCAGAAAGCAGTGTCTGCTCATCTTCTTTTAGGAGGTACCGGGATCCAAACCCGGGGCCTCCCATGTGGTAGGCGGGCACCCAACTGGTTAAGCCACATCTGCTTCCTTCTTCCTCATTTTTTAAATAAAATTTTATTGAAGTATATCATTCATACATGAACATACATAAACAATAAGTGTGTAATAAAATTGTACGCTTACAAAATAAATATGCATATCATCATACAGGGCTCCTATGCTTCACCCCACCACCAACACCTTGCATTGTTGTGAGATATTTTTTACAAACTATGAAAGAACACGATCAAAATATTAATACTAACTATAGCCTATATCTGACATTTGGTGTATTTTTCCCCCAACCCAGCTGATTATTTTTTTTTAACAAATTTCTTTCAAATTCATAAAAATTAAAGAACAGAAAAAGGCAGCTCAACAAGTTAGGGAAACTTGTTTCTTATTTTTCAGATACTTTTTTTCTACCTCATTATTAACACCCTGTATTAGTATTATATATTTGTCATAGCTCATAAGAGAACATTCTCATATTTGTTCAGTTAACCACAGTCCATCTTCCACCACAGGATTCCCTGCATTCTACAGTCCCATGCTTGATACAATTCCATTCAAAGTGTACACTCAATGGCTCTTGTTTTCATCACAGAGTTCTGCTCTCATCACCTTAGTCAATTTTAGATGTTTTCATTACTCCAAAAGGAAAAATTCCATACCCCTTATTGTTGTCTTTTAGAATTGAAATATTAACTTCTTGCCATTGCTGCAAAATATTACAATATTACTGTTAACTATAGTCCATAAGTTACATTAGTTGTAATTTTCCTGTGTATCAAAATAGTCTTAACACTTTGTAAAAGAAGAACATTCTTATATTTATACTATTAACCACAATCTTCACCCACCACTGAAATCACTATATTACACATTCCCTAGATTATCTCCCTCGTTTTTGAAAGAAAGTCTCACTGGATAAAAATTCTTGACTGGCAGTTGTTTTCTTTCAGCACTTTGAGTATTTCAACCCACTGCCTTCTTGCCTCCATGGTTTCTAATGGGAAATTGGCACTCAATCTAATTGGGACTCCCTTATATATAACACATTGCTTTTCTCTTGTAGCTTTCAGAACTCTCGCCTTGTCCTTTGCATTCAAAAGTTTTATCAATATGTAATGGAATTCTTTTCTTTTTTTTCCTTCTGGTAACACCATAATGCATATACAGGTACACTTGATAGTGTCCCAGAGGTCTCTTGGTCTATTTTCACTTTATACAGTTCCTTTGTCTTTCTACTCCTTATCCTGACTCATTTCAATTTTCTTGTCTTTGAGTTCTTTGATTCTTTCTTCTACCAGATCCAATCTGCTGTTGAAACCCTCCTGGGAATTTTCATTTCAGTTATTGTGGTCTCCAACTCCAGTAGTTCTGTTTGGTTCCTTTTTAAATTTTCTATCTATTGAGATTCTCATATTGTTCACTCATTATTTTCCTGACATCCTTTAGTTCTTTGTCTGTATTTTCATTCTTCTCCTTGAACATATGAATATCATTTTTTCAAAAGTATTTGTCTGATATGTCAATAGTTTAGTCTTTTTCATTGGTTGCTTTTTGGATTTTGTCCTCTTTCTCTAAATGGGCCATCATTTCCCCTTTCTTTTTCCTTGCAATCTTTTGTTGAACACTGTACACTGCTAATATTTTAAAATGTTAACTCGGTGATTTATTCCCTGAGATGTCCTTTTCTTGACCTTGTAACCTGCTGGTGATATGTCAGAGATTTTCTTTACTGTCAGCCATCCTATCAGGAAAGTCTGCCCAAGGTAAATGCAAAGTGCAGGGACCCCTGTCTTTTCTGGGCCTGTATCTTGTCCTGGGTTTGTGGTTGCTAATGTTTTAGGAGCTCCCCTGTACTTCCTAGGAGAACTTCTGCCTTTCCAGGGTGTTCCACTTCCAGATTTAAGGCATGTAATCCTTTCCCCAGGCCTTCTGCTTCAATTGTTTTTCTATTATTCTGCTTCATTGTCTCAAGCTCCTTTTGCCTGGAGGGCAAATACTGGGTGGAGGTTAAGGTTAGAAAGAAGTTTCCCAAGTCAATCTTTGCCAGCCAGAACAAGGCCAGGGACTAACAAGGTGAATGCAGGTTGGCTCCAAACTGCCCTGGAGATGGAATGTGGAAAGGATCAGGAAGGGACCAGTAGTTTCTTCCATGGCTTCTCAAAGCTGTGCTTTTTTAACCTGCCTAGCAAATATACCCTTTCAACTGTCATCCAAAGCTCTGAGGAAGCATACCATCTTTAAATCTCCTCTTCCACCTTTGTCTGGGGCAGGTTGGAACAATGGCCACCAGTGATCCAAAATTGCTAATCCAAAAGTGATTCTAAATTGCTAATCAAAAGCCATGATCAACAGTCGACCCATTTCCATTCCAGATGTTAGGGAAATGGATTTTTATGTCCCTTTCTGGCACCAGAAATCTAAGTCAAGGGCCAGAGCCCACTGTAGCCTGCTGAGTGTGTGGGATGGGTGTGCCATTAACCACCATGTTGAGAAAGCAGCTTACTTGTAATTACCTTAATTTACCATCCTCTTCCTACTTCTCTTCCCTATTTGCTGTACAGTGTTCTACAGGTCTCTGGAGTTTGAAATGTTGACTCAGACAGTTCCTGCTTGTTAAATAGTTGTTCTGGTGGAGAGACTGATTCCTAGAGCTTCTTCCTCCACCAGTTTCCCACAATCCTCCTCATATTAACCTTATTATTTATCATTTATGGTTCTCTTCATTTGTTCCTATAGGTTCAAGTTACCATCAAATGTTATATACTTAGTCCAACACAACTTTTTTAACATGTATCTCCTCTGTGCTATTGTAAAAATTGTATTCCTGTATATCATAAAACCCAAAATATAATTATATACATATTGCTTTTAAAATCAGTCAAGAAAGAAAGGAAAATAAAACCATGCTTTTATAATTACATAATTACCTTTAATAGTGTTCTTTAATTTTTCTTGTGGATTCAGACTACCATCTGGGGTCATTCACTTTCAACCAGTACAATTTCCTTTAGTATTTCTTGCATGGTGAACCTGCTAGCATCACATTCTCTCACTTTTTGTTTATGTGGGAATATCTTTATTCCACCTTCATTTTTGGAAGATACTTTGGATATAAAATTCTTGGTGACAGTTTTTTTTTTTTCTTTCAGCATTTTGTCTATGTCATCCCACTACTTTCTGTTCTCCACTGATTCTGCTGAGAAGTCAACTGATATTCTTATTGAGGCTCCTATGTGTACAATGGTTGTTTCTCTTCTGCTGCTTTCAAGAATCTCTTTGTTTTTGGTTTCAATAATTTTATTATGAGATATCTGAGTGTGGATCCCTTTAAGTTTATCTTACTGAGTTCATTGAGATTCTTGAGACATCAAATTTGTGACATTTCACCTATTATTTCTAAAATTATTATTATTATTATTGCTTTTCTCCTCTCTCTCCTGGTTTTCCCATTATGTGTATATTGGTATGCTTAATGGAGTCCCACATTTCTTGGAAGCTCTGTTCATTTTTCTTCATTATTTTTTCCCTCTGTTCAGATTGCATCTATCAATCTATCTTCAAGTTCACTCATTCTTTCATCTATCAGTTCCTATCTACTATAGAGCCACTATAGTGAATTTTTCATTTCAGTTATTGAGCTTCTGAACTCCATAATTTTCACTTGATTATTTTTATAATTTTTGTCTCTTTAATGATATTTTCTATTTGAGGAGACATTTTTATAATAGCTTCCTTTTCTTCTTTAAACAAGGTTTTCTATAGTTCTTTGAAGCCTTGTCAATTAAGTCCAACATCTGTACCCTATCACAGAATGTTTCTAATGACTGATTTTTTTCCCTGTGTATGGGCCATACGTTCCTGTTTCTTTGCATGTCTCAATATTTTGTTGAGAACTGAACATTTTAGTTAATATATTTTAGCATCTCTGGATACTTATTCCTCTCCCCTCTCTGCAGGACTTTTTGTTGTTGTTGTTGTTTTATTTGTTTAGTCACTGGCTGGACTATTTTAGTGAAATTTGATTTCACCTGCAGTGTGAAGCTTTTCACTCCTTAGAGTGTTCATCCTTAGGCATATACACAGTTACCCTGGGTTGAAAGTAGTTCTAGCATGCTTCTCTTTGACTATTTCTTTCACTGATCTCTCCATTACCTCATTTGGTACCATACCCAGCTGTTAGTGTCCACTAATTTCAGGATAATTGCTCTATTGTTTTCAGCAATACCCTGGGGTATAAATGGTTTCATTTTGGTCCAATTAAATTTAGGAAGGGGTAGCTTTTGAGGGCCTGTCTTTGAGGTTTGTTCTGACCTTTAGAGGTCTCCTCTTAGCTGTCTCTTTTTCTGGCTCTCTCTTAAACTAGCTGGCTTAGTTTAATAGCAAACTAGCTTGTTGCTCTCTTAGAGCCATTAGCCTCCTCTTAATTGCTTATCATGAAAATTTCCTTTTTTTTTTTTTTTTTGAGAATGCCCTTAGGCTTGAACTCCTTCTCACTCTGTTTTAAATAACTTCAGGTCTCTCTTTTGGCTGCTCACTAGGTAAAATCTCTGAGATGCTCCTGCAGGTGGTAGCCAAGGAATGCTAACTTCTCTCTTCTCAGTTTGCCTCCCCCAGCATGGAACCTCCACTCTACAACTGAACTGGGGTAAGAATGATCAGGGTCTCAGGATTCTTGGCCTGCCACATCTGAGCTAGAACCTCTGCTCTATGAGTGGGGTCTGGGTGAAGGAAGGGACTCCCCACTCTTTTGGCTGCACTCACCAGGAAATTAGCCTATGTTACTCAGAGTTGGAGGGGATGCTGGGAACCTGTACTTCCTGATGAGATAATGTAGCCCTTGGTCAGGAGAAAAGAAGAGAGGAAGACAGGTCTTCTTCATCACACCCCTCCAGAGTGGAGCTTCTATCAAGCTGAGCTGGGGAAATGGGGCAAAGAAAGGGAGTAGATCATAGTTCAAGCATACACACTCTTATCATTCTAATTGAGAGTTTGTAGATTTTCTTTAATCAGTGTTGCTTCATTTGCTACCTGCCCTTAGGACAATTTCCAGAGACTTTAAATTGTTGTCTCTTTTAATAATTTTTAACAGTTGAAGTTGTTTTGCTGGGAATGGGTCTGCAGAGCTTCTTGTGCCGGCCATTCTGGAAACCATAAGTGTTAGATCCTGGTTCAGTGAGGCTTGGAGACAGACCAAGATTCAGGCAGAAGTTCATTAGGTCACCAGCATGGCGGGAGTCTGAAGTGAAACTTCAGTCTGTCTGACTGAGCTTGGGAGTATCTTTTGAACTGGTGGAGTTGGGCAGGATTGGAGACAGGTGTGAAGATATGGGGTGGAAAAGTACCATGCTTGCTGTTCTCAGGGTAGGGAGTGGCTTTCTGAGGACTGACTTATTGTTGGGGGAGAGAATGTTCTGTGGTTCAGTGGGGGTGTGAAAAGAGCAGGGGCCAGAACAAGCATTCTGTGTTTGGACACATAGCTTGAGCTCAGGGTCAGTAAGTTACAATCTAACAATAAGTCCATTAACTATGTTAGGAAGACAAGTGGTGTGATCAGATTTACCCTTTAGTAAGGTAATTACATAGGCATTGTGAAAGTTATATTGGAGAAAGAGAAAGTGGAGGTGGGGAATGCAGTACGGCTATTGTAATATTTGAGAAAAGATTATGGAGGGCCTGGGCTAAGAACTTTACAGTAGAAAGGAAGATGAGGACATGGGATAAGCAGATGTTGTGAAGGACATTGACCTGAATTCTTGGCTGTTTGGATTTGGGGGAAAGATTTCTCCAGATTTCTTACTTGGTGACAGGGCTAATGATTCATGGACATAGAGAATAGTGTGTAACATGGTGGTGTGAGAATAAAAGTAAGCTCCGAAACATGTTGTATTTGTGCATCTGAAATCATCCACCTGCTCTTGGTCAAAAACAGCAAACCAAACTTCCCGCATCTTTCCAATGCTTCATATACATACCCCTTTCACCTAAAGAAAATAGCAGTGGTATGGCATGGCAATACTGCTAGTTTATGAAGAAACTAATGGGAGTGAGGATGGAGGTGTTATGGGGAGAGGGTGGCACACTGAGATCCCATCTCCAGGTTGGAGTGTCCAAGACAAAAGGACCTATTTACTCCTTAAGGATATTAGCATATCAAAGGCAAAAATATTTCCAGCTCAAACAATATTTGTTTACTCTCTGTTGTGTGTAAGGTACCAAGTTGCCAGTGTTACAGATATACATAAGACGCATCCCTCTACCCTTAGAAACTTAAGGTCTCCTAAATCGGGAAAGTAGGTCATAAGTCAAGTTCTCAGTAGCTAAAGCACGAGCTATAGGAAAACAGGTAATTTCTATTTCTTTGTTTCTAATTACCTAAACAGTTAATTGACTGCCACTAGAAAATCTTTTAAGAAAAAGAATAAGTATCTGTTGAGAGTTCATATGTCACGCAGAATTCTAGGTACTAGGGAAAACAGAAGCAAATAAAACAAACTTCTGCTCTCTTGGGGCTTAAATTCTAGTGGTGGTGACAGACAATAAACAATGTAATGAGTGCTACTAAGAAAAATAAAGCAGGGTGATGCAACAAAGAATGACATGGGGTGACAGTTTAAATAAGGTGATCAAGTAGTGATCAAGTAGTGAGGAAGTGGCATTTGAACAGAAATCTCGATGCCGTGAGGAGGGTTCAACTAAAGGCAGGACTGGCTAGATAGAAGTGGTTTGTTACTTGTATTAGGCCTGTTATCTTTATGTCAGTATTCATAAAGCATTCCATAACTATCATTCACTAACAGTATATTTTTTAAGATCCCCAGCATTTGTTGTGCCTTATTTAAGCTTTAATTCTTTCAACAAGGACTCAACTTCAGTGAATCCATATTATAAGTCTGTACTAAGTAATGAAAGTGCTTTTTAAAAACAGTACTTCTGGACATTTCTGAGAAGTTAAACAGTGGCTTCTTTGTTATAGGGTAACATATCTCTTGTATTTTTTATTATTATATGCCGAAGAAAATTTCACTATAAGATTTTTTCACCTTCTGGATGATATTGCTGAATGTCATCTTGAAAAACATGTTCCTTTTACAATATCTAAATTTATTTAGACTTTGAGGAAGGGAGGCAGAGACTGCTGATCTATCTGAGAGGCAATTTAAACTCTAAAAATAAGAACAAAAGAAATTAACATTTTAGTTTTTTAGAGCTTTACACAATATTTTAAAATATATACACATTTGTAAGAGGAGTTCAGGCGTTTAATAATAGACATTATATGAAAGAGAGTTTTGTCTTTCTGGCTAGCTCAAGGGCACATCGAATATCCAAAAAGGCAAGGGCCAAGAAGGTGATGATAATGTGGACACAGCAGAACAATAGCAAGGTCCTTTAAAAAGTTAGTGATAAGGAAATTAAGGAAAGCAACAATGAATGAGGGAGCAGATGTGGCACAGGGAGTTAGGCAACTGCCTCCTACATGGGAGGTCGCAGGTTCAGTTCCCAGTGCCTCCTAAAGAAGAAACAGACAGACAACGCGCAATGAGCAAAAACAATGAGCAGACAACAGATGAGGGAGCCATCTAGGGAGGGGAAAATAATGAATGATAAGCCATTGTATATTCCTTAAATGAGTACTACAACTTATCAGCTGAGTGGCATTTCATGGCCATCTAAAACTCAAATGTATATGTATATGTCTTTTCATTCAATTCTCATAATAATCCTGTGAATTAGCCCTATTTTATATCTTAGGAAAATAAGGCAAAAAGAGGTCAACTTCAGTGTTCCTCAGCTAGTAAGTTATAGAACAGGGATTTGAACCCAGGTATTTATAGCACAGAGCCTATTCTATTCCCTTTAGCAGGTGCTTTTTTTTTTTAATGCTTTTGTTTTTATTTAACACATTTTATTGAATTTTATCATTTATACATGAATATCCTATTTATCACAAAGTTGTGCTGTCATCACCCCAGTCAATTTTAGAATTTTTCACTACTTCAAAAGGAAAAATCCCATACCCCCTTCTACTCCCTAGTCTTGTCCCTTAAAATTGATATATCTTTTTTTGCCATTGCTGCAAAAGTATTAAAATATTACTGTTAACTATAATCCATAAGTTACATTAGTTGTAATTTTCCCATATATCACCATATACTTAACGCTTTGTAAAGAAGAACATTCTTATACTATTAACCACAATCTTCAACCACTACCAAAATCACTATGTTATACAGTTCCTACACTATTCTCTAGCTTCCTTTAAATTGACATTTACATCCACAGACCTCCCCTTTCAGCCACAATCATACCTATAAATCAGCAATGTTAGTTATACTCACTACAATGATTTATCAACTCAATTCATTTCCACACATTTACAATAAACTTTATTAAAATTCTACATACATTAATCATCAGTACCCATTTTCAACACACATTCAATTCCCTAGTAACCTATACTCTAGAGTTTACCTCTGTGAGTTTACTCATCATTTAAATTCATATTAGTGAGACCATACAATATTTGTCCTTTTGGGTCTGACTTATTTCACAAGGTGCTTTTCTGACTATTGATCTGGTTCACCAATGACCAAAGGGGACTTTCATGGTAACTCAGTTAAACAGATGTTAATTAGCACCTGATTATATTTTGATAGGCATTTTGGGAAACATGAAAGAATTTACCAAAAATAATTCTGCTTCTGGAAGCTTATAATCTAATATGACAAAAAAAAAAAAAAAAAGAGTTGAATAGCAGTGTAAGAGAATCCATAATTAAATCCCATAATAAGATTTATGAGTTATAAGTGCTGATAGAGGATGCGGCCAAGATGGCGTTAGTGTAGGAGGGCACATACTGCAAGCTCCCAGAGCAAGGCGGATTGTGGACGGGGTCCTGCCCGGGGGTCTGTGCTGTGCACGCGTGGAGTGAGAAGCTTGGGACATCTATCTGCATGGATCGGCGGCATGGACGGAACGGTGGAGATTCGGAACATAGAAAGAAGCAAGGAAATAAAATAAGAAGAAAAACTGCCAAAGAGAAAACTTAACTCACACGCAGAACCAACAGCTAAATAAAATTCTAGAGCATAGAGAAAAGCTAATCAACTGAACAAACCCATCAAGATAATATGATGACCAGAGGGCAACAGAAAAATACAAATGACTCTGAGAAACTGGAAAACATGGACCAGTCCAATGCACAAAATAAAAACCAGGAAGCAATGCAGAACATCGAACAACTAATCAAAGCTATCCAAACAAATATCATGGACCAACTTAAAGAACTGAAGGAAGAGATTAAGGTTATAAAGAAGACACTGGGAGAACATACTGAAGAAATAGCTAACACACCTAAAAAGGTAATGGATATGATGGTGAACAAAGGCACAAGTCAAGAAATGAAAAAGACGCTAGACTCACATTGCAGCAGATTTGAACAGGCAGAGGAAAGAATTAGTGATATGGAAGACAATACAGTTGAAATCAAAGAGATTGTAGAAAAGATAGACAAAAAGATAGAAAAAATCCAGCATGGTCTCAGGGCATTAACTGATAATACAAAACGCACAAACATACGCATTATGGGCATCCCAGAAGGAGAAGAGAAGGGAAAGGGAACAGAAGGAGTGTTGAAGGAAGTTATGGCTGAAAACATCCCAACTCTATTGAGAGAGATTGATGTGCAGATCCAGGAAGCACAGCGCACCCCAAATACTATAAATCCCAACAGGCCAACACCAAGACATATACTTGTCAAATTGTCCAATGCTCAAGACAAAGAGAAAATACTCAATGCAGCAAGAGAAAAGAGAACCATCACATACAAGGGAAGCACAATAAGATTAAGTGCTGATTTCTCAGCTGAAACCATGGAGGCAAGAAGACAGTGGTATGACATAGTCAAAACACTAAAAGAAAAAAACTTCCAGCCACGAATTCTCTATCCAGCAAAATTGGCATTCAAAAATGATGGAGAGTTCAAAATATTCACAGATAAACAGCAATTAAGAGAGTATGTCAAGAAGAAACCAGCACTTGAAGAAGTAATAAAGGAATCTCTACAAGTTGAAAGGAAAAAACAAAGGAGAGAGAGTTGGAGGAGAGTTTAAAAACAACTGAAAAGTCAAAAAGAGAAACAAAACAACATATGACATACATTAACCCAAAGAAAAAATGGCTGAAGTAAGAAATTCGTTACAAATAATAACACTGAATGTTAATGGATTAAATTCACCAATGAAAAGACACAGATTGGCAAAATGGATAAGAAAATATGATCCATCTATATGCTGTCTACAAGAAACCCACCTTCGACCCAGGGATTCAAGGAGGCTGAAAGTGAATAGCTGGAAAACCATTTTACAAGCTAACAATAGCCAAAAAAGGGCAGGAGTAGCTATTCTAATATCAGACAAAATAGGCTTTAAATGCAAAACTATTGTAAGAGACAAAGATGGACACTACATATTAATAAAAGGAGTAATCTCTCAAGAAGAGAGAACAATCATCAACATTTACGCACCTAATCGAGGTGCCTCAAAATACGTGCGGCAAACTCTGGAAAAACTAAGAGGAGAAATAAATTCTTCTACAATTATAGCAGGGGACTTCAACACACCACTATCATCATTAGACAGAACATCTGGGCAGAGAATCAATAAAGAAACTAAGGCACTCAACAATAGATTAGAAGATTTGGACTTAATAGACATATACAGAACACTACACCCAAATACAGCGGGATTTACATTCTTCTCCAGTGCACATGGAACATACTCCAAAATAGACCACATGCTAGGCCACAAAACAACACTCAATGAATTCAGAAAGATTGAGATTATACAAAGTAATTTCTCTGACCACAACGGAATGAAGTTGGAAATCAATAAGGGCCAGAGAAACAGGTTAGGCACAAGGATATGGAAGTTAAACAACACACTCTTAGACAAACAGTGGGTCAAAGAGGAAATTTCAAAAGAAATCAGTAACTACCTTGAAACTAATGAAAATGAAAACACAACATATCAAAACCTATGGGATTCAGTGAAAGCAGTCCTGAGAGGGAAGTTCATAGCCATAAATTCATATATAAAAAAAGAAGAAAGAGTTAAAATTGAAGACCTAACTGCACACTTGGAGGAATTGGAAAAACAACAACAAACTAAACCTAAAGGAATTAGAAAGCAGGAAATAACAAAGATTAGAGTAGAACTAAATGAAATAGAGAATAAGAAAGCACTGGAAACAATAAACAAAACCAAAAGCTGGTTCTTCGAGAATATCAACAAAATTGATAAACCCTTAGCCAGACTAACAAAAAAGAGAGAACAGATGCAAATACATAAAATAAGGAATGAGCAAGGTGATATCACTACTGACCCCACAGAAATAAAGAGTATCATAAGAGGGAAGCGGCTGTGGCTCAATCAGTAGGGCTCCCGTTTACCATATGGGAGGCCCCGGGTTCGGTTCCCGGGGCCTCCTGGTGAAGGCAAGCCCGCCCGTGCGGCGTGGTTAGCTGACCCAGCGAGCACAAGCAGCAAGGGGGGGGGGATAAATGAATAAATAAATAAAATCTTTTAAAAAAAAGAGTATCATAAGAGGATATTTTGAAAAATTATATGCCAACAAGAATGACAATTTAGAGGAAATAGACAAGTTTCTAGAAATCCACAAACAACCGACATTGATGAAAGAAGAAACAGATGAACTCAATAGTCCAATTACAAGTAAAGAGATAGACTCATATATCAAAAACCTCCCAACTAAGAAGAGTCCAGGACCAGATGGCTTCACAGCTGAATTCTACCAAACATTCCAGAAAGAACTAACACCAATTCTACTTAAGCTCTTCCAAAAAATAGAAGTAGAAGGAATATTGCCTAACTCATTCTATGATGCCAACATTACCCTAATACCAAAACCAAATAAAGATACCACAAGAAAGGAAAATTACAGACCAATTTCTCTAATGAACCTAGATGCGAAAATCCTCAACAAAATACTCGCTAATCGCATTCAACAACATATCAAAAGGATTATACACCATGACCAAGTGGGTTTCATCCCGGGTATGCAAGGATGGTTCAATATAAGAAAATCAATCAATGTAATACACCACATAAACAGACTGAAAGAAAAAAATCACATGATCATCTCTATAGATGCCGAAAAAGCATTTGACAAAATACAGCACTCTTTCTCATAGAAACACTACAAAAGATAGGAATAGATGGAAACTTTCTGAAAATGATAAAGGGTATATGTGAAAAACCCAAAGCTAACATCATTTTCAATGGTGAAATCCTAAAAGCCTTCCCTCTGAGATCGGGAACAAGACAAGGATGCCCACTATCACCACTCCTATTTAACATTGTCTTAGAAGTACTTGCATGAGCACTGAGACAAGAAAAGGACATAAAAGGCATCCAGATTGGAAAAGAAGAAGTAAAAATTTCATTATTTGCAGATGACATGATCCTATACATAGAAAGTCCTGAGAAACCTACAACAAGGCTTCCAGAACTTATAAAGGAGTTCAGTAATGTCGCAGGCTATAAGATCAACACTCAAAAATCAGTAGCATTTCTGTACACCAATAACCAGCAAACTGAGGAGGAAAACAGGAAAAAAATACCATTTACAATAGTAAATAAAAGAATCAAATACCTAGGAATAAATTTAACTAAAGATGTAAAGGACTTATATACAGAAAACTACACAACACTGTTAAAGGAAATCAAAGAAGACTTAAATAAATGGAAAAATATTCCCTGTTCATGGATGGGAAGACTAAACATCATCAAGATGTCTATCCTACCCAAACTAATCTACAGATTTAATGCAATCCCAATAAAAGTCAACACTATATTTTTTAAGGAACTGGAAAAACTAACCACAAAATATATTTGGAGAGGCAAGAGGCCCCGAATTGCCAAAGATATATTGAAAAAGAAAAATGAAGTTGGAGGTATCACATTACCTGACTTTAAAACATACTACAAAGCTACAGTGATCAAAACTGCGTGGTATTGGTACAAGGATAGACCTACTGACCAATGGAACCGAATTGAGAGTTCTGATATAGATCCTCGCATATACAGTCATCTGATATTTGACAAGGCCACGAAGCCCACTCAGTTGGGAGAGAGTGGCCTCTTTAACAAGTGGTGCATGGAGAACTGGATATCCATATCCAAAAGAATGAGAGAAGAATACCATCTCACACCTTATACAAAAATCAACTCAAGATGGATCACAGATCTAAATATAAGAGCCAAAACCATAAAAACCTTGGAAGATAATGTAGGGAAGCATCTACAGGACCTTGCAATAGGAAATGGTTTCATGAACTTCACAGCCAAAGCACGAGCAGCAAGAGAAAAAATAGATAAATGGGATCTCCTCAAAATTAAAAACTTCTGCACCTCAAAGGATGTTATTAAGAAAATAAAAAGGCAGCCTACCCAATGGGAAAAAATATTCGGCAACCATATATCTGATAGGAGCCTAATATCCTGCATATATAAAGAAATCCTACACCTTGAAAATAAAAGGACAAACAACCCATATAAAAAATGGGCAAGTGACCTGAAAAGACACTTCTCCACGGAAGAAATACAAATGGCTAAAAAGCACATGAAAAAAATGCTCAACATCACTTGCTATCAGGGAAATGCAAATCAAAACTACAATGAGATAACATCTTACACCCATCAGAATGGCAGCTATTAAAAAAACAGGAGACACTAAATGTTGGAGAGGATGTGGAGGAATAGGAACCCTCATCCACTGCTGGTGGGACTGCGGTATGGTCCAGCCACTGTGGAGGACAGTTTGGCGGTTCCTCAGAAAACTAGCAATAGATCTTCCGTATGATCCAGCAATTCCACTGCTGGGTATATACCCAGAAGAACTGAAAACAAAAATACAAACAGATATATGCACACCAATGTTCATAGTGGCATTGTTCACCATTGCCAAAAGTTGGAATCAGCCCCGGTGCCCATCAACAGACGAATGGATAAGCAAAATGTGGTACATAAATACAATGGAATATTACTCAGCTGTAAGAAGGAACAAAGTGCTAACACATGGAATAATGTGGATAAATCTTGAAGACCTTATGTTGAGTGAAGCAAGGCAGGCACTGAAGGATGAACAGTATATGACCTCACTGATCTGAACTGAGGAAAGTGAGCAGTCTCTGAGAACCATTGTCTGAAAGATAGGTTAACAAAGGAGAGTAAGAGAAGAGCAGGCTTTGAGCCATCACCCATATGGACATAATCTATGGTAAAGGGATAGAGTGTGGTTGCATGTTGGGGGATGGGGCAGATGAGTGGTGGTGTTCCTGGGTCTGGTGGTGCAGCCCTGGGGGGTGGGTGGATTAGGAAGGGCAGGTTCAAATCCCCAGGGCATGTAACTGTGAATCTTGACATTCCATGGGTTGGGAGAGGGGGGTATCACAGGCCCTGGGGGGCTGGGGGGAAGGGAACAGTCAAGATCTAATGGGTTGTTTGGTGTTCATGGGGAAGGTTTTTCATTACCTTACAGTAATGGACACAGGACATGGTAAATATCATCAAAATTATTAAACTGTATCATCTAAATTGTAAACTATACGGTAAATCACTGACAATGTTTAGTTGCTATATTTTGCTATCTGTATAATAGTTATAACAATGCTAACAACCAAAAAAAAGGGGGGGGGGTTAATATGGGGTGGGGAAGGGGGGGTGGTTTGGTATCTGGGAGTCTCCGGCACTCCGTGGGTGACATTGCTGTGACCTAAAACTTCTTTGAAAATTAAATGAAAAATTGGGAGACAATGAGGATTGAGAGGAGGAAGGTGTCATGGCACACCAGACATCCCATAACACAGTGATAAAAGGTAGAAAAAAAAAAAAGAAAGGAGAAAGGAAAAAAAATGTATATATATATGTATGTATTAAAGGCATTTCCTTTGCTTTTTTGCCCATTTTTTGAATGTCCCAATCCACTAATTATATTTTATTTTGTTTTGTTCTTTGTTTGATTATTTGGTTTTTTTCCTTCTCTTTTTTTTTCCCCCTGAGTTTCCTTATGTTTGTCTCTTGCATGTAAGCTTATCACACTTGTTTCTTTTTCCTAGTAATTGTATTTGATTATTTTATGGACTAAATGTTCATGGAGGATTTGGATCACAGAAGGGTTACAATGGGTACTGTGGGGGATTATTGGGGTGGGGGTGTCTGGGGGGGGTGGTTTCGTGGGGGTTGATTCATCCAAATATACATGAAAGATATACAAAATCGTTCAAAGAATCGGGGGATGGGGCATGGTCACGATGGGTGGATAATAATACAATAAATGAGGGAATCTGAATTCCTAGCCTGGAGAGCTCTACCACAGTCTCCAAGGGAGCAGCAATAGTCCTCTGAGTGTAGGAACAGTGCCTGTCAAAATTGGATGGCCCACAGATGTGTTTTTTTTTTTATTGATGACTACCCTTGTGAGTCTCTGCTCTTGTAAATGAGACTTAGCCTGCAGTTGTGGGGTGCCTAAGGGTTGCCACCTGAGAGCCTCCTTGTTGCTCAAATGTGGCCTCTCTCTAAGCCAAACTCAGCATATGATTGCATTACCTTCCCTCCAACATGGGACATGACTCCTGGGGATGAGCCTCCCTGGCAACGAGGGATTAATATCAAGTGCCAACTGGCAACACAACTAGAAAAAGACCTTGAATAAAAGGGGGAAATGGTAAAGACAAATGAGTTCAAGTGGCAAAGAGACTTCAAAGAGAGTCGGGAGGTCATCCCAGAGGTAACTCTTACGCACACCTCAGTTGGAGCTCATAGAACATCTAAATTCCTATCACCCCACACAGAGGGGTTCCTGAGAGCTCTGGAGACACCCAGGTCCTATATAAGGGGGGATAGCCCCAGAGACTGATGCCTTATCAGTGGGCTCTATTTTGGAATCTGTGCTCCTGAGAGTGACAGAATTGGACTCAAATAAGTCCTCCCTGCACATGGTTCACCAGTCCCTTCTATTCAAACCTATATGTGATGCTGGAGTTTTTAGGTATACTTCCAGAGACTGGAGCCTCCGGCCTACCTATGTGCCAGGTGTGCATGAAATCTAGGTGGAGCTTCAACTCCTACCCTACAGCTCAATGGACTCATCCAAGTCACCTGGTGAGGAGACAATGATGGGCAATGGCTTTCCAAGGAATGGAGAGGGCCTGCATCTGCAGGCAGGATCATCCCACCCACCATATCCATGGGATATAAGCCCTCTCTCACTTGGAGTTGGAGTGGACATCACCATCCCAGTCCCCTCAGGATTGGGGGAAGAACTATGGACTAGAGTGGACTTGATGGTATTCTCTTGTTTACATATGGTGATTCAACAATGGAAGAAATTATAACAATGAGGTGGAGCCAGTGGCCACTTGACACTTTTGGGGTAGGGAAGGGATGAGCAGTTGAAATACAGGGGCTTCTTTGGGAGTTAGAGGTTGTCCTGAGTACCGTTGTGGCAACGGATGTAGGCCATTTTAAATCAGCACACACCACTCAGAACTGAGTGCGAGAGAATGTGGTCTACGGTGTGAACTGTGGTCTATGGTTGGTGGCAAGGCTCCAGGATGTGTAAGTTCATTGAGGGTGGTGGGCCACACTTGTGGGAGATGTTTGTGTGGGAGGTGGTGGGAGGTGTGGGAGGTGGGCAACATGGGAATCCCAGTGGGTT